>JAVQKI010094877.1:0-12708 GCA_036025975.1 Nematalosa erebi
TGTTGATCTGAATGCAGTCGAATGACAGTTTAAGCTGTGGAGCACCGTACCAATATGGCGGCGGTATTGACGCATACTGAGAGGCTTATTGCGAGATCTAATGTTATATATCTATGGTGTCATTACCATAATTTACAAAATCAATAAGAGCTGTTTCAGTGCTGTGGTTGACCCGGAAACCTGACTGAAATTTATCAAAACAGCTTTTTGATGTCAAGAAAGCAGTTAATTGATTGAAGACTATGATCTTACCAATGAATGGTAGATTGGAAATAGGCCTGTAGTTGTTAAGCACTGAAATATCCAGGTTATTCTTTTTCATTAGTGGCTCTTTTTAGGGACTTGGGGAAAGACGAATTTATAATCTGGAGCACATCATCCGCTACAAGGTGTAGAGCAGATTTTAAAAATCTGGTCGGCAAAATGTCAATTTCAGACGTGGAACAACTGAGATTTTGTACTCTGTGTGTTTTCTCAAGTATTTTCAATAGTCAATAAAGCTAAATGTTGACATAAAGTTTAGTTCCCCATTCTTTGAAGACATTGGCTCTAATTGTTTAGCTATTTGCAACTGTGAAGTTATATTCAGTCTTATCTTATCAATTTTGCTTCTGAAAAAGGTTGCAAACTCATTGCATTTATCAACTGAAAGAAGCTCAGGTGCTAATTGTGAGGCCTCCGCCATGACGCCCCTCCAGAGAGGACCCGACGGGAGCAGGTACTGTGCACTCACACACTCACACACTCCCTAGCGCAGCCTGGGAAACCCCATCCTGATCTACTACTCAGTCTGGCCACCGGGCCTGTTTGCACTCCAACATCGGCCACAGGGGGGCAGGCTCAGCACCCGGAACCCAAACCAGGAAACAGCCAACAGAGGTGCTCCGGGTATTTTTGCTTTCATTCACTATTTGACTTTGGAGGTGAAACGGGAGATGAAAAAGACCCTTGTGTGTGGTTATATGGCCTGAGTGATGCATAGTAAGGGTCTACTGTTGTATTGTCACATGCCTAGGTATCGTATTTTTGTAAAGGCAAACTTAGGACATTTACTTCATCACTCGATAGACCGATCTAGCCGATAGACCTGTTCTAGCTCACTAGACGGCTCAGCCGATAGACCTGATCTAGCTCACTAGACGGCTCAGTCGATAGACCTGATCTAGCTCACTAGACGGCTCAGTCGGCCGCTCATCTTTTGGCTCAGCTGCATGTGAGGTCAGTGAGGTCGAATCGATGGGCGCACAGGCGACTGTAGCTGGGAGTCGAGACAAATGAAGAATTTGACTTCTCAAATTTTTAAACGTCATTTCAGTTACATTTTTTCCACAGGAAAAATCAGAGGCACCGTTTCTGAAATTTGATCTTCCAAAAATTGAATAATGAATGAACGCAAACGGGACCGGACCAGAGGTCTGTGAAGATTCTCATTCATCCAGGTCATGGTAGTCAAGAGATTTAGCTGCTCAGTAACATCAGAGCATCTGGATCCTGTGATCAGTAATGACCAATTCGACCCCAATCTCACACAAGGACCATGCTAATTATGCTAATTGTCATTGTCGGTGTGGTAAAAGCACTTACCACTCTGACAAACACCACACACACACTTACCACACCAACACACACTATACAGTAGTTAGTACAAGCACTTACCACACCACACCTCACCTCAGCTTAGACACACACACACACACACACACACACACAGCTTAGACACTAAAGCACCCCACACCTTTCCTCACTTCAGCCTAGACACACACACACACACACACACACACACACACACAGACAGACAGACACTCTTACACACTCTGATTAGACATTAACACACCACACACCTGTCCTCACAGTGACATGCTGTACCCACATGCACATGCACACTCTCCTCTTCCTCTGTAAGACAGCTGCCTACTCACACACACACGCACACACACTCATGTTTCCAGTGAGAGGCTCCACCCCTGTCTCCTATATGGTGGTATCCCCTTAGTGCAGTTAGAGGGGTGTGTGTGTGTGTATGTGTGTGTGTGAGGAGACAGCAGGAACGGACATTACCCAGCATTCCACACTGCGGAGCGACTGAGACGACTAGCGAGGATCCCTTCACTGCTGGGAGAGAAAAGTCCAGAACCGAGAGGAACGGTCGACTGAACTGGAGAGAAGTTAGAACAGATCTACAGGCTGCTGAGTTTTAGAACAGCTGTTGCATTCTGGGACTTGTAGTTTCCTATTCAAGAGAACGATGAGGAACACAAGGCTGCTGCTGCTGCTGCTTCTGGGACTTCATCTGTGTGCTGGAGCACCCATCAGTAAGTCTCACACACACACACACACACACACACACACACACACACCGTGGCCTCCTGGTTAGTGGAAAGGCTTATTGGCTAAAGAGTGGCAGTTTGATCCCTGAACGGTGGGAGAAACATGGCTAGACGGATGACTGCTCTGGGTTAGTGTGTGTGTGAAAACACACTCTCTAGCCCCTACCGCTCTCGGTTAATGTGTGTGTGTGTGAGAACATAACTCTCTCATGCCCCATCAACCTGACCAGTGCTCGGGTTAGTGTGTGTTCACTCTGTGTGTGTGTGTGTGTCACTAATCTCTGATGGGTTAAATGTAGAGCACTAAAATCCCTCTGTGATCAAAGTAGTATATACTGCATATATGCCCGATAGTATGTCCTGCATACTCTAATGGCTGCTCTATGGAGTATAGTATGTACTGCATACTGCATACTCTAATGGCTGCTCTATGGCCTATAATCAGAGACAGAAAGCAGACAGGTTTGAGTATCAGTGACACTAAAACACCCCACATCCTTCCTCACTTCAGCTTACACACACACACACACACACACACACACAGAACTCTTGGGCTGTTAGACATTTAAACTAAGAAGCATCCAAAAGACCACTTACAGATGCCAGTCAAAAGTCAAACTGAACACAGCAGTCAGCTAGAAGATCAGCTTGCTTTTTCCAGATAGATCAGCACGCTGCTTCCTAAAAGCTTCAGAGATGCTAATAGGCTAGCCACATGCATGTTGATCAGCAGAGATGCGAATAGGCTAGCCACATGCATGTTGACCTGCTGATTCCATGTTGGCTATGGAAATGATTGCACCCCTCTTAGCCTCTGAATCATCTCGTGTCACTGACATCGAGGAATTCTAGCAGGTGACACAAGACCACCACCTCCCCCCACCTGCATGTCACGGACTCTGTGTCTCAGAATGTGATGTAACACCCCCTTTATGAGTGTGTGTGTGTGTGTGTTGGGAAGGGGGGTGCCTGACAGGGCAAGGGATACCCTGCATGCCATCCATGGTATGGAACAGCTCTGACTGAAAGCCGAGACGTCTGACACACACACACACACACACAGAAACTTAAGAAAGCCTGAATATACTGTTTGCTGAGGATATAAAAAGTCTTCAGTACTTTGAAATCTGTATAGTTGGCAATGGGACATTATATATGTTAGTGTAGTTAGATTCTCCTCGCTGTCGGAGGTGTGATTCTCTAATCTGTGCTGTTGTGTAAGTGGCGATCACCTCTCCATGTCATGCGTGTCGTGTAGACCTGTCCCTCATGCCAGCCATAGAATTCATCTGTTATGGCAGAAGACCAAACATCCACATGGGTTAAATATAACAGTAACCTTTGGATTTCACTTCTTTCTTAACACTGACCATCTTTGCCTGCCTTGGCAATATGAGACTTTTAAACAGAAGTCTTCCGCATGAGACCATGTGAACTCAGTACTGTATGCTATAGAGGATTCTTCTGCATTAGGCCATATGAACCTAACCAGGGGTTTCATTACTGCATAGAAACTGATATCTATCTTAATCTATCATTAAGTGATTATGCAATAATGGTTATTAATGGTAACAATGACAGTACTTGCTAATTTATTGACACGCCTGTTTGAGGTGTGTAACATATATGGCAGTAGTTGAGTTGTTCTCATGTACATACATAAATGGGATCCATACATAAATGGGATCCATACATAGCTCATCTAAAACCCTAGAGCTCAGAGCCTACGCTTGTGAGGGATTCACATATATGGGCCATAACTCTGTGTTCTGTAAGTGAAGGAGTGGTAACTCTGTGTTCTGTAAATGACTTTTGCAGATCTACTGTGGAGCCAGTCAACTGCTGCAGATGAACCGGAAGCTGCACCTGCAGAACCAGTGCCAGTAGAATCAGAACCAGAGGTACCGGTTCTAACAGAAACTGCACCAGAGGAACCAGCTCCTGAAGAACCTGTTCTAGAGGAACCTGCTCCTGAAGAACCTGATGTAGTTGTGGCAGCACCGGAAGAAGAGGTGGCAGCAGAGGAGGAGAAGGTGGCAGAGGTGGAAGAGGTGTTAGCAGCAGAGGAGGTGGTGGCAGAGGTGGAGGAGGAGGAGGAGGCAGCAGAGGAGGAGGTGGTGCTAGCAGAGGAGGAGGTGGTGCTAGCAGAGGTGGAGGAGGTAGCAGCAGAGGTGGAGGTGACAGAGGTGGAGGAGGAGGAGGTGTTAGCAGCAGAGGAGGAGGTGGCAGCAGCAGAGGTGGAGGAGGTGGTAGCAGCAGAGGTGGCAGTCCCACTAGAAACTGTCCTTGAGGAGGAAATTGTGGTGGAAGAAGCTTCTCCAGTTGAGGAAGAAGTCCCAGAAGGAACTGCTGAAGAAGAACTTTCCCAGGAGGAAGCAGAGGAAGAAACTGTAGAGGAGGAAGCTGAAGCTGCTCCTGTGGAAGTTGTTGCTGCAGTACCAGCAGAAGAAGAGGAGGAAGTTGTGGAGGAGGAAGCTGTAGAAGAGGAAGCTGAAGCTACCCCTGAGGAAGCTGTTGCTGTAGTCCCAGCAGAAGAAGAGGTAGATGTTGCAGAGGAAGAAGCTGCAGAAGAGGAAGCGGTCCCTGTGGAAGCTGTAGAGGAGGAAGCTGTAGAGGAGGAAGCGGTCCCTGTGGAAGCTGCAGAGGAGGAAGCAGTCCCTGTGGAAGCTGTAGAGGAGGAGGCGGCCCCTGAGGAAGCAGTTGCTGCAGTCCCAGCAGAGGAAGAGGAAGAAGCTGTAGAGGAGGAAGCTGAACCAGAGGAAGTTATTGCAGTTGTACCTGCAGAAGCAGAGGGTGAGGAAGCAGAAGAGGAAACTCCAGAGGAGGAAGATGCTGAAGAAGCTCCTGCAGCAGACACAGAGGCTGCAGAATCTGAAGAAGCTGCTTCTGAGGTGGCTGATGAAGAGGAGGCTGTTGCTGTTGGAGCAGCAGACGCAGAAGAGGAGGCTGATGAAGAGGAGGCTGTTGCTGTTGGAGCAGCAGACGCAGAAGAGGAGGCTGTGGAAGCTGTTGAGGAGGAGGTGGCTCCTGTGGAGGCTGTTGAGGAAGAGGAGGAGATTCCTGTTGTAGTCGACTCAAGTGAGGAAGAACCAGCCCCAGAGGAAGCACCTCCTCCTGCCACGCCCTGCCCAAAGTGTCCCGGATGCCCAGAGGTGGAGGTGGTGGAGGTGGAGGTGGTGGAGGATGTAGTAGTGGTGGAGGAGGAGGAGTCTCCTGAAGATGAACTGGACTTTCCAACTGCTTTTCCTCTAGAGCTGGAGGCGGAGGCTGAGGAGAAGACAGGTGAGAGAACCAATCAGTTACTGCATGCCACAGATCCTTTATATGAGAGAACCAATCAGGTCCTGCACGCCTCAGATCCTTTATATGAGAGAACCAATCAGGTCCTTCACGCCTCAGATCCTTTACATGAAACAACCAATCAGGTGCTGCACGCCTCAGATCCCTTACATGAGAGAGCCAATCTGGTGCTGAGCACCTCAGATCCTTAACATGAAACAACCAATCAGGTGCTGCACACTTAAGGTCCTTTACATGTTTTGTTGCATCTGAGTGCAGATGATTTTAGGGAGTAATTTGATGCAGATGATTCTAGGGGATCATTTTAGTGCAGATGACTTTAGGGGGTAATTTGATGCACATTGTCCTGCCACACTATAACAGTACATTAGTATGCATGTTTCTCTGGGCTTGCTGTCTGTATCTATACAGGTTATTACTGCAAGCTGATTGGCTCTAGGTGCCCTTGGGTGTGTGAGCTTGTTGTTGTTGTGATCTGATTGGCTGTTTCCATCCTAGGGGGTGTAAGCAGAGGTCTTCTATTGGGTTCAGCTCTCATTACTCTGCTGTCACTCATCGCGGCGGGATCAGCTGGCAGAGCCATCTCCAGGAAGATGCGCTGAAGCCCCAACACACTCATGTATGTTTAGCACACGCACACACACACACACACACAACACACACACACAACACACTCATGTACGTTTAGAACACACACACACACACACTCAATGTGACGCTCCAGCTTCCCCATGCTGGGTTTGTCACTGGCCCTCCTATTGTCAGTGCTCTGGCTTTTCGTGTGCTGTTTGTGTTTCATCCAGTAGGTGGAGCTCTAGGGCTCTGATGACGGTAATTGGTGGCGTAATTAGGGGCTGGATAAAACCTGGTCCTTCTGGTCTGCGAGGTCTCTTTTTTTGGCCGGCTGCCGATACCTGTTGGCTGTTCTGCTGCTGCGCTGGTTGCGCTCCATTTACTTTTCGTTCACCTTTTGCACTACACTTTCACTATGCTGATTTGCACTACAGTTTTGCTTTGCTTGTAATTTACCGAGTTTTGTACATAGTTTTGGTTAATAAACCTACTTATTTGCTTATGTTTACAACCGTGTGGTCTCCCCCTTTATGTCGTGGCAGCCTTGAGCCAGGCAACCGTGACATGTGGGGGCTCGTCATTTTGGTGATAGTAACCTGAGATTTTGGTACGTAGACTGTGCTTTCCACTATTGGCTAGTGTAGAGCATAGTGCGAGTACGAGTTACGTATTTTGTGGAATGAAGTGTGCCTACAGGCGTAATTTTGGCCTAGACTTCCTGTTTTAGGGGGGAAACACGCAGGTTGTATTTAGGTTGGGCTCGTGTTAAAGTAATTTGGAGTATCGCGTAGTCGTTTAGTGATAAGATTTTTTTTGGTTTGTCCCAACCTATGTTTTTTTTTACGCGATGTATTTGGCGGCTTATGTAGCAGGGCTATACCGTGTTGGAGCGGTCCTTTATCCTCGGCTTAGAGCGCTGTTGCGCTGGGGCTAGGCTGGCGTGCCACTGTGTCTGGACTGAGGACATCGCCGTGGAGATCCGGGCTGAATTGACTTTGGTCGGGGCAGCACGACTCCAGCGGTATTGGTGAGTAAAGAACTTGGTTCTCGGGCACAGTGTGAAGTTAGGTTAGTATATGGGCGGTAAATGTTTTAGATACGGGGATGCTCCGTTGTTGGTTTGTCCTGTTTCATGAGCTGCTGGTACTTCGCGTAGTTAATGGTACTTTGGTTGGTTACTTTGGAAGATCGATTTGTGGTTTATTTGTATGAGCATTGGGTTTACGTGTTCAGTGTTAATATTACATTTGTGTTTGGTCATGAGCGCAGTAGCGGAGTTTATTAAAGCGCCGTCAGAGAGGTTGTTTGCAACATTCACTAAAGATCAGCTGCTTAGTATAGCAGATCATTATGGAGTAGAACTAACGATTCCTAAGTCTTCTAAAAAAGAGCAGTTGTATACTTTGATTCATAGCAGGTTAGTAGAGCAGCAGGTGCTGTTGAAGGTTGTTGAAATGGAGAGTAGTAAACTAGCACAAGTTTCGGATGCAACAGTCGGGGGTAGCCCGACAGCAACTCAGTCGGTTGACTCGTTTTCGAATTCCAGCGGGCAGTCTGTGGGGTCTAGCCAGCTGACGTATGAACAGCAAACAGAGATTTTGAAGCTACAGCTGGAACAAAAGAAATTAGAAGCGCAGGAGAGACAATGGGAAATGCAGTTTGAACAAAAGAAACTGGAAGCAGAAGAACGAGAAAAAGAACGTTTATTGGAAAGGGAAAGGCTTCGACATGAGGAGTTGTTGGAGTTGGAGAAACTTAAACATAAGGATTTGGAAAGGGAACTTGAGTTTAAAAGGCTTAATTTGATTGCAGAGGGCAAATTGTCTGCTAGTGGCAGTGGTGGAAGTTTAGCCCAGCAGTCGAGCTTGTCGGGTATGATAAAGTTTCTTCCCAGATTCAATGAACGTGATCCAGACGTTTTTTTCTCTTTGTTCGAAAACGTTGCCTCCGATAGAAATTGGAGTGAGGAGGATAAGGTTCTGCTGTTACAAACTGTGTTGGTCGGGAAGGCTCAGGAGGCCTTTGTTGCATTAACTCCAGCGGACAGAAAAGTTTACCGGTGTGTAAAAAATGCTGTCTTAAAATGTTATGAATTAGTCCCCGAAGCGTACCGTCAGCGTTTTCGCAACTGGAAGAAGACTGATAGGCAGACGCACGCTGAGGTGGCCAGGGAATTAACAAGTTTTTTTCAGCGCTGGCTCTTGTCAGAAGGCGTTGAGACGTTTGAGGCATTGTCTGAGCTTATAGTGGTCGAGCAGTTTAAAAACATCCTGCCTGAACGTGTAGCTGTCTATGTAAGTGAACATCAGGTCAAAACCGTTGCGGAAGCCGCAGCGCTTGCCGATGGATATGTGTTGACGCACAAGAACCGGATGCGTGATTTTTCTGTGCGTAATGAATATACTCGTCATGATCGCCCTTCTCGTTTTACTTCAGGTCCTCTGATGAGGTTGGAACCTGTTAGTCAAAATAAGGGACGTGAGGGTGATGCACAAAATAAATGTCATTACTGTCTTGAGGTTGGTCATTGGAAACGAGATTGTCCATTGCTAAGTGCGCGCAATAAGGATAAGGCTAGCGGTAAGTTTGCTGGATGTGTGGCTAAGAGTAGGCCTGTTTCTGGGGTTCGTGGTACACAGTTTAAATCCGATGTGGTTTTTTCAAGGCCTTCAAAGTTTTTGCAACCTGTGCCTAATGTGCCTGTAGACATTGTTGATAAAACTAGTATGTCAGATGGTGGTGATTACAATCCATTCATTTCTGATGGGGTTGTCTCGCTCGTGGGAGGTACTCATAGGGTTCCTGTTAAAATTTTGCGGGATACGGGGGCCTCAGAGTCTTTTATTAGTCAGTCCGTTTTGCCATTTTCTTCTGTCTCAGACACGGGCAGTGTTGTTTTAATCCGTGGTATTGGGCTTCAGTCTTTTTCAGTGCCATTACATAAAATCTGCCTGAACTCTGGTTTTGTCAATGGGGAAGTTACTCTGGCTGTTCGGCCATCTCTTCCCATAGATGGTGTGGACATGATTATTGGAAACAACTTGGGGCGTGATTGTGTCTGGCCAGAGGGGTCATCAGTACCACCTCCTGTGGTTAAAACGGAGGTTAAGGCAGTGGTCGAGGCGGATGAAAGTCTTAAAGATTTCCCAGAGGTGTTCACTGCTTGTGCGGTTACACGGGCAATGGCTCGGGCACGGGCAGAGGGCACATCTGATGTATCCGAGTCCAGTGGTGTATCCAAGGTGAAATGGTTTGTTCCTAGGTTGCCAATCCCTCTTTCTCACAGTGAAATGGCAGGTGCCCAGGAAAGGGATAAAGGTCTTAAACAGTATTTTGAGATGGCTTCAGATGAGGCTGTGGATGGCTATTGTGTCCGTAATGGGTTGCTGCTTCGCAGGTGGTTGCCACATGCAGACACGGAGGTGGCAGATCCAGTGTGGCAGGTGGTAATGCCTGAAGAATACCGTAGCGTTGTATTGAAATCTGCTCATGGGGAGGTAGATGGACACTTTGGGGTTAAGAAGACCTACAATCGGCTGCTTCAACATTTCTATTGGCCGCGAATCAAGAGGGATGTAGCAAAGTTTGTAAAGTCGTGTCATGTTTGTCAAATTGCAGGGAAGACGAATGCATCTATTCAACCGGCACCTCTACATCCGATTCCATCTGTAGGTACTCCTTTTGAATATCTGATCATTGACTGTGTTGGTCCATTGACCCCATCTAAATCGGGCAGTGAGTATATGTTGACCATAATGGATCAGGCTACGCGGTATCCGGCTGCGTATGCCTTGAGGAGTATCAATACTCGGTCTGTTGTGAAGTCACTGTCTCAATTTATATCCATCTTTGGTATTCCTAAAGTGGTTCAAAGTGACCGGGGGTCTAATTTTACATCTAAAGCGTTTGCTGAGGCATTGAAACTACTACGCATCAAGCACAACCTGAGTAGTGCATATCATGCACAGAGTCAGGGGGTGCTTGAACGTTTCCACGCTACATTAAAGTCTTTGTTGCGGGCATACTGTCTGGAGCTGAAAAGGGAATGGGAAGAGGGCCTGCCGTGGCTGCTATTGGCATCGCGGGCAGTGGTTCAGGAGAGTACCGGTTTCTCCCCAAATGAACTGGTCTTTGCACATGAAGTGCGTACTCCCTTGGCTGTTTTGAAGGGTGACTTGGTTAGTTCCGAGCCACCCGAGAGTTTGTCTGAGTATGTGTATGGTTTTCGCCGTAAGCTGTTTTTGGCCTGGAAGATGGCTAGTGAGAACTTGACCAAAGCACAAAAGAAAATGAAGCGACTTTATGATCGCAAAACAGAGGTGAGAGTTTTTAGCCCGGGGGATCAAGTGGTAGCATTACTGCCAATTCCTGGCTCACCCCTGGGAGCGAAGTATTCAGGTCCATATTCTGTGGTGAAACAGGTCTCTGACACAAACTATCTTGTGTCCACTCCAGAGCGTAGGAGATCTGTGCAACTTTGTCATGTCAACCTGCTCAAACCGTACTACTCTTCAGTCTTTCAGGGGGAGGGTAGTGGAGGTCAAGTTAAACCAGTAGGGCTGTCTGTTGTTGAAGATGCGGGTGTCATGTCTCAGGTGGCAGCTGAGGATGACGTGCGTGGTCCGGATGATGCAGTCCTGCAAGGGCGGTTGAATAATACGGAGAACCTGGCTGATTTGGACAGTTTGTTGTGTCATTTGGGATGGGAGCAACGGGAACAGTTGAAGTCTTTAATTTTTGAGTTTTCATCTTTATTTTCAGATACGCCAACTTGCACCAGTCTGATCGAGCATGACATAGATGTGGGGGATGCTCGCCCTATTCGGCAGAGGTTTTATCGGGTCGCTCCAGACAAACGTAAGAGTTTGGAGGATAGTGTGCAGTACCTGGTGGATAATGGGCTAGCGACGCCATCGTATTCCAGTTGGGCTTCACCGTGTTTGCTAGTTAAGAAGCCAGATAATACATACAGGTTCTGCACTGATTACAGGAAAGTGAACTCAGTCACTAAATCGGACTGTTTTCCTTTACCTCGAATAGAGGACTGTGTGGATCAAGTTGGTGCTGCTTGTTTTGTGAGTACATTTGATTTGTTGAAGGGCTATTACCAAGTGCCACTGACACCCAGAGCTCAGGAGATCTCGGCATTCATAACACCTTCAGGTCTCTACTCTTACAGTAGGATGAGTTTTGGGTTACGCAACGCCCCCTCCACATTTCAACGACTTATGAATAGAGTTATTGCCGGGTTGGAGGGGTGTGCAGTTTACATCGATGATGTGGTGTCTTATGCTGATACCTGGGAGCAACATCTTTCTCGCATTCGCGCCTTGTTTGAAAATTTGGTGGCAGCAAATTTAACAGTGAATTTAGCGAAATGTGAGTTTGCCAAGGCCACTGTTGTCTATTTAGGCAAAGTGGTGGGTCAGGGTCAGGTACGGCCAGTAAGAGCCAAGGTTTTGGCCATAGATGCGTTTCCTCCTCCAACTACTAAGAAGGAGTTGATGCGGTTTTTGGGTATGATTGGTTATTACAGGAATTTTTGTTGTAATTTTTCCACAGTTGTTGCTCCTTTGACAAATTTGCTGAAGGGTTCGGTCAAGTTTGTGTGGTCTGCTCAATGCCAGCAGGCGTTTGAGAACGCTAAACTTTTGTTGACCGCTGCACCAGTCCTGGCTGCGCCCCGGCTAGAGCAGCCTTTCAAGTTACAGGTGGACGCAAGCCAAGTGGGGACCGGTGCTGTTCTATTGCAGGATGATGAGTGTGGCGTGGCTAGGCCAGTTGGGTATTTCTCACGCAAGTTCAATAAACATCAGGTGAACTATTCCACCATTGAGAAAGAGGCCCTGGCATTGATCTGGGCTCTCCAACACTTTGACGTTTATGTGGGGGGTGGGCTGCATCCTGTGGTGGTCTTTTCTGACCACAACCCCCTGACATTTCTTGGGTCGCTGCAGAATGCCAATCAACGCCTTATGCGGTGGGCACTCTTTTTACAACCATATAGATTGTCTATTCGTCACATCCGGGGTGTGGAGAATGTGATGGCCGATGCGCTGTCTCGGGCTCCGGATGGGACGGTGTGATTGTGTGCATGTTTCTACTACCCTTGTCTTCTGTTTGTCTGTCTGTCCTGAATTTGCCGTCCAGGCGCCAGGATTTGCTGGAAGGTGGAACATGGAGGAGACTGGGGGTGGTGAGCGTGTCCAGTCTTGGGGTGCAATCACAGACTTATAGTGTTCTGTATGTCTATGGGTGAAATGGTTGTGACACTAGGAGTGACTGATCACGGGTGCGTGTGAGTGCATGTGATTTTCTAGAGTGAATGCGTTATTTGTTAGTTTTGAATTTGTATTATCTCTTGCCGTTGGGATATGGACGAACAGTAAACCAGAGTCCCATAAGTATGGGCCTCTGTCTTTTAGGGGGGAGGTGTGACGCTCCAGCTTCCCCATGCTGGGTTTGTCACTGGCCCTCCTATTGTCAGTGCTCTGGCTTTTCGTGTGCT
>JAVQKI010094930.1:0-20605 GCA_036025975.1 Nematalosa erebi
TAAGTTGATACGTCACAATATAAACTTTTCAATGATCTTTTGTATCAGCAAATAAGGGCTCAATGCTGGTCTGCAAAAACGGGGATTTTCCCCCCTTCCCCTTGCGAAAATAGAACACGTAACTTAACGAATGTTTGTGCCTTTCGCTCTGCTTTTACCCTCTCTGGCTCTGCAGTCTGTTGCTGGCATCAAAATGCATGGAATCCAAATTAACCCAGACCTTACCATATGAGGGTCCACTGGGCCAGGCTTTATTCGCTTCACTGACTTGAAAGCATTCAGCGATCACTTTGCCTGATGGAACTAGGCATAGCTAGTTGACATCTGCCACACTTTTACTGGGGTATTTACAAATAGCTGACCAAAGAGTACAAAGGGGATAAAAGCACCAGATCGTTTAGGTGACAAAGCACCCTAGAAAAGTTCAAATAAGGCTTGAAAGTCACAACTGCAGTTACCAACATATTGCATGGTCAAGCAAGATTAATCTCAAGGGGTTGGGGTGGGAGGGGATCTCTTAAGTCACACATTTGGGTGTCACTTAATTCACAGATCTTGAGCCCTTCTTGGGAAATCAAAGAAGGGACAGGGGCTTGTTTTTCACCCATAAAGGCCAATAAAGCATTAAAAGTCAACTAGAGACCACATGATTTTGTGGTAGCAGTACAGGCTTTAGAGCTTGCGTTTCAATGCCCTGGCTAAAGATGGCATTCTGCTGGCCAAAAGTAACAATCTTCATTTCCGTATTGGCAAAGTGAGTTTGTGCAGTAGCCCACAAGATTTAAGTCAGTATCCTCTGCATAGATTTGAATTTCTAAACAGAGAATATGATGATGGAGAGACAGAACAGTCTGGTCCAGCTATAACAACACTGTTATTTTATTTGTTTTCCCCTAGTTCTATATTATGAGGCAAATTTAAAACAATTTTCCATCGCTGCACTCAATCAGTCTAAACCTGACTCATTTATTTGCAACAGTGATCATTTGTGAGCGCAAGGTGAATGTATGGTAGTGTCCATGGTTTCCTCATCTAGTGCAACAATGCAAACCTAAGCTAGGCTTACACATGTCTTGGCCTACTGGGAGGACTGTCTGGGCGCATGAAAAACAGATTTCTCCCTGCAGCATGTAAGGGGGTTGCACCACAGGAGTGAATATAGTGCTTTTATCTGGCCTCGCTAGTTCTTCCAGACATCTGGATTTCTTTGTTCACCATATCTGAGACATGACCAATAGAAGGGGTAAATAAAGCAAATTATAAATATAGTCCCAATGCAAATTGGTCAAGTTAATTTCTCATGTCATTATAAAGGTAATTCATAATTTCCCCTTTATTTCAGATGGTACGACTTACCTTGAAATAGCTAAAAACATAACCATTGCCTTATTTGCAAGGCTTTATAACTAGGCATCACATGATGTCATATCCTCTGCAGACCTCACCTCACTAACATCCCTGCTTGAGGGCCAAAGATGCACAATGGAATACACTTTACGCCCACATCCAGCTCTTTGTCATGTCTTTGTGCAGTATATTGTTCTTGTGTTCTTCAGCATGTTTCTATTCTGACTTAGGCTAAGGCACAACCTGTTAAAACCATGACATTCAATACAAAACTAAAATTAAACAATGGAAGGTTAACATTGGACCATACTGGCCATCTCAACTGGCATTTTGTTTTCCCTTCGCCAAAATGTTATTGTGCAGCTTTACCCAAGTCACCACAACTAGATGTTACAACTGAGGTTTCGTCTTTTCAAACACAAATCATTCAGAGTGAAGTATAATGACTGGGTCTTGACAAAGAGGGAACTGATTCAACAAATGAGCAGTCCCAAAGAGTCTGTACTAAACTCATATAATTAAAAATGTGATTTCATGATGAGTAAGATGGCCTGAATTTCATCCCTGTGTTGTCTAGCTTGTGGGGTCTTACTGTATCTACACACAGTTAAGAATATCTTTGTGATGAGATGGAAAGTCTTTACAGTAGGCAACCACATTGTCTCAGATGATGAGGTCGTGTCCTCTCCGCATGGCTTTCATGAGGTAACAGCAACGATCATGCAAATAGGCTCATAGGCTACCGTTTTATTATGTCTTTTGTTAATATTTTCAATTAAACAAAAGTCATGCAGGCTACTCTCTTAAATACAGTCAAGATTATTCAACAGGCAGTCCAAACAGTGTAGTTAAAGGTTTTCACAAAACGCACAGAGCTTGACTATTATAATTCTGATTCTGAAGCCAAGTTGCCAACAACGAGGCTTTTCCAAAGCTTTCTAATTCCGAGAATCGGATGAAATGTTGAGTCTTCAGCACTAGATTCCAGTGCCTGATTATCCCAGACACTGTCCTCAATTAGGAGTGAAAAGCCCCGATTAGTGGCCTACAGTTAACTGACCACTGGATGGTAGTTGACACTAGTGAAATTGTTCAATTCTGATTTTTCCCCCTAATAATAATAAAGGTCTACAATATGCTGTGTATTTTTCAGACATCAACCTGCTCTCCTCACACAGTAGTCAGGGCCCTGCCTGTATTGACTGGAATTTTGTGCCAAACAGATGTAGCATTAATGAGAAGACATACGCTCAGAAATAACATTAACGCTAGATTATGAGCAGTTGAAAGAATATTACATTTTTGAGGTCGAACAACAAGAAAAGACGCCACCTACCTGTCCCATAGGCTTTGGCCACAAGCCATGTGAGGCTTGAGAAGATTTTAGCCCTGTTGAAATCATAATGTTCAAAAGACTTAATAGTCGGAACAATGAAAGTCTTTTTAATTTCCTTGGCGTCCACCAAATCACCCATATTAACACCTCGACGTGTCAGTTTCCTTGCTGTAGCCTAGGAGCCTTGAGATTACGATTCAATGGCTAATGATGACATCCCACCGTTGGAATTTAATGCACCAATCTGATTATTTCCGTGGATCTAAAACCCGAGCCAGTTTTCAGATAAATACACATATTATTCATAAGGCAAGTCGGTTGAGTGTTGCCTGAAGTCTATTTTGTGTTTTTCCCAAATGAGTCCTGACGGTAGCGCACGTCCATGTAATTTCCATCCATTCTGTTCCACTAGGATTGTCATTCAAACGCTATTATTCGAATTAATGAGGACACACAGGCTGATTATACGTAAAAATATCAGCAACAACTACAATTCAGTCTATATAGTCTTTGTCTTTAACGCGAGGTCGTTTGGCTGTTTTCATATCCACACGTTTTCATTCGGGATATTTACGGTATTCCCTCCTCTATTCAATCTTGCTCTCTGCGGTTTTCCTGCCGCACTCCGTCTTCTGTGAAAGGCTGAACACACTGCGGCTGCGCGGTCCGCCCAAGAGGGGCATATGTGATGTCAACATAACTGTTCACCAAAGGAGGATGTTTTGATCATTGTGTTAAATGTTTAATTGTACGCAAGTCTGAATATTGTAATTGCACCAATTATGGACAGAATGCAACTATATAAAAGAGGATTTAAACGTATTCAAGGTCTTTCATCTGACTAGATCTAGGCTAAATTTTGGTCTTAGGCAGTGATTTCACTTTACCGATTTACTTGCACATCTAATATTGAATGATTGGTTATAATTATTAATTGTGGTATGCATAAAATGGGCCTATCGAGTGGTAAAAGTTGTTTTTACTAGGGTATAAGTCTAAGCTAATTTTACTAAGACTGGTGTGGTGTGAGTTGACTCATGCAGTGTCGAGGGAGACTAGATAAAGATACCTGGCCCATGTATAAAAGACTTGACACTGATTTTAAGACAGTAGGCCTACACGAAAAGCGTGCACAAAAAGAAAGACTCTGGTAATAAACTGCTATACCCAGAATGCAACTGGCCCATGACGTATAATATTGGAGACTTTAGGAGCCAACGCAACAGCGACAGTTGCGACAGTGATCAACATTGGAGAATAGACCATTGACAATTTAGGAGTTGCATATTTGTCATAATTTAGATGGTTTGGATTACTTCCATGTGTGGCTATTATATATTTATCAACTTACGTTATGTGCCCTCTGGTTGGGCAATCAGTTCTAAACTAACGTTAGTCGCCTAGTAACATTAGCAGCGATATATCTAGGAATATCATGTTTTTGCCAAGATCTTTGAAGGTAAAGAAAACCTCAGACAGTCCTCAAGTAGCGAAGAAATGCAAGTTGAGTGTTGGGGAGGTCGAGGAAACATCAGACCCTAGCTGTTCCGAGACAAAAAACCCTAATGGTATCATAGCAATCATTCAAAAGGAGGATGCAGTTGACACAATAGCAAATAGTGCCACAGACAACATGGTTGAGAGCGTCAGCCTTTGCAAAGAATTTGACCAGCCCGAGGAACCAGAGGAAGAGGACGACGAATACGAGGAACCTGTGAAGTCTTTTAAAAAGAGTCAAAGATGGCCACAACCGGGAGACCCCGTTTGTGTCATGTGTGGACGATATGGTGAATACATTTGCGACAGCACCGATAATGACGTGTGCAGTCTTGAATGCAAAGCAAGTCATTTAGCAAGTATGGGGAAAGGTTTAGTAGCAGATATTCTGAGTCGTAGTCAAACAGGATGCTCAGCTCTGGACACTGCAATGGACGAACGGGAACAGGACTATTCATATAAAGAGGAGGACTTCATTTCCTCCTTGACAGAGGAGCAAGTGCAGCGGGTTAAACGAGAGCTGGGTATTGTGACAGATGGCCAGGATGTGGCAAGACCCATCATTGAGTTTGAGCATTGTCGTCTCCCCCAAGTCCTTAGCAAGAATCTTAGCAAGGCTGGTTATGAGGCTCCCACCCCCATCCAAATGCAGATGATTCCAGTTGCACTCGGCTGCAGGGATGTGGTTGCAAGTGCTGACACTGGCTCAGGGAAGACGGTGGCTTTTTTACTGCCAGTGATTGTTCGGGCCTTGGAGGTAATAGTTCAAAGGTTATGAAGGGGTAAAGCCCTGTGTTTAGTGGAATTTGGAATAAACAAGCTTGGCCCATAACGTCCATGGGATCCTTAAAAGTTCATTTTGTCTGGTATAATGCCTCATGGTCAAGACTAGTGGAAGATCCAGTTGTAAATAGAATAATATTGTTCGATTTGTCTCACAATTTTGAGATTGACTAGTCTAATAATTAACCTATTGAAAATGTTTTCCTCCCAACTGCTGTTTTTTGTTGCACTGACATACCAGTTAAAATGGTGCAGTGAAGTTTGCAAGAGTCCATCCTTAGACCTGGTAAAGCCTCTTTGGCAGCCAGTCATATAAGTATTCAGACTGTCTGGAAGTCACAGTTCTGATGAGTAATTCATAAGGACTCACGGCTGCTATTTATATCAGTGACACTGCTGCATGCCCAAAGCACGAGGGTGCTGTGCCAATAAGAGTGATGAGGAGTGACCTGCAGAGTATGAGGCTAAATGGATGCAATCCCCTTGTGTGACCTTTAATCCTTAATAAAGGTCAGACACGATATGTCAACTTCATTCCAGTGCCTATTGATTAAAGGTGTACTATGAGATCTTGCATAGTTTTTAGCGCGATTTCATTTTTGTCTCAAATCATAAGCATCTCCCCTTGATCAGCTTGCTGCCTGCCCCCTGAATACATGGTGAAAAAGTCTGGTCTTGGGAGATAACAGGGGGGCTGTAAACATGGGGGAAGGGGTTGTGCCTAAAGCATAACAAACCACATTTCAGCCAAACACCAACAAGAATGATAGAGGAGGGTGTGGGGGGTTAGTGAGCATGCACATATGGGTGGGGGGGCAGTGAGCATAGTTGATTTAGTAGCGTGAATTTGAGATTAGCGTTTTGTTTGGTATTTTGGTGTTTACATGGAACATCAACAGAAGTGACATCATGCAGGATCGCATAGTGGACCTTTAAAATGTGTTTACATGCTGAAATGACCTCTTATTACATTATCTCGATTCTGTATTCTGTTCTCTGCAGAGACAAACCGGACAAGCTCCTTCCCGTCCGGCAGGCCTAATTCTCACCCCGACAAGGGAGCTGGCCATCCAGATTGAGAGGCAGGCCAAGGAGCTGGTGATGGGGCTACCCAACATGCGGACTGCCTTGCTGGTCGGAGGCATGCCCATGCCCCCCCAGCTGCACAGGCTGAAGCAAAGCATCAAGGTACGGGTACGACTGACTCAGGAGGCTGCCAGTGCCACTCCGTAAACGGCCCACAGCCTGAGGAAGTAATGAGGTCAATATGAAACTAAGTCGTTTTCAGCTTGTGCTGAATTGGAATAGGGTTTATTTATAATCTCTTTTTTAGAGAGTAGATGGTTATACAGTGAGAGACAATGCCTGTATTCATACATTGGGCATATTTCATCTGTACTTGTCAATCCATTTAAACTGTGACAGTTTGATTGCTACAACATTTATTACAAAATCTTTCCCCGCACCCCTCTGTAGATAATTATAGCGACCCCTGGAAGACTCCTTGAGATCCTAAAACAGAAGGCAGTGCAGCTCGATGGAGTGAAGACTGTAGTAGTTGATGAGGTATGTAGGTTTTCACTTCTACTGTACCAGAGACTTTTATACTTATTAAAAAATACATCGAAATAGGCATATTTGTACGTATGTAATTCCCCCTGTTTTCTTTACATAATGATCCCTAACGACCATATAGGCTGACACCATGCTAAGGATGGGCTTTCAGCAGCAAGTCCTTGATATCTTGGAGGAAGTGCCAAATGACAGGCAAACTCTGCTGACATCTGCCACTATTCCCTTAGCAACTGAGCAGTTAGCTGAACGTCTAACTCAGGATCCGGTACGAATAACCATTGGAGAGAAGAACCAGCCGTGTGCCAATGTCCGGCAGATAGTCCTGTGGGTTGAAGAGCCATCAAAGAAGAAAAAACTGTTTGAAATTCTGAACGTGGGTATTTTTAATACAAAACTAGTATACAAGTATACAAGTATAAACAAGTATAAAGATGGTACCTTTAGTATAATTGCTCATGATGCAGGGTTCAGTTAAAATGAGGTGAGAGAATACGATTAGAGAGAATCCATTACCTCTTTGTGTCATATTTAGGTTGACAGCACAGCTCTGCCCCTCTCCCCCTAAACAGAGGAAATGGGTGGGCTCTTTGCCATGGCCCTGTTCCAAAAAAATAAAAGAACAGCTCATGCCACCAACTATGCTGGGGGGCAGCAGTCAGGAAATGGCTGCACTCCCTGGGCCATTTTTAAAAATGCTTTGGCATCTTAATTAAAGGCAAGCAAATGTCTGTACTTTTCATTTGAAGTGTTCCTCTCAGCTACCTTTTGCTTTTCCCAAACAGTTCTATTCCCATTGGCATTAAAGATTTGGCAGTGCTGAAAGTACAGTTTTGCAGATGCCTAAAGATCATTCAGATTTTCAGGACCATAAATGTGTTAAGTGTTATTTTTAAGTTATTTCCAGAGTTACATATTGCCCTCTCTGTATTCATGCAAAACTTTGTTGAATCTATTGCTCAAGTAATTGTCCATAAACATATTATGCTGCAGCTCCATGAGTGCACTTGGAGTTCATGTTGTTTTATTGGCTTTCTAACACTACTCTGTTTTTGTTTTCACTGCACAGGACAGGAAGCTTTACCAGCCACCGGTGGTGGTGTTTGTGGACTGTAAGCTGGGAGCAGACCTGCTGTGTGAGGCTGTGCAGAAGGTGATGGGTCTTAAAACGGTGGCCATACACTCCGACAAGACCCAGCATGAACGCAACCGAATTCTGAAGGTGAGAAGAGTAGTTGATTGAGCAGTAGGTGTTGTGGTGTCAGTTATAAGGGACAACGGTTTCTTTATCTAGCTTTGGCATATGTTAATTCTGAAAAAGGTTTCATTTCTTAGCAAAGATTTTTGTTTGAATTAAGTCTATACTAAATTAAATGAACTGTTTGGTTTTTAGGGCCTGCTTGAAGGAGCCTTTGAGGTGGTTGTCAGCACTGGAATTTTGGGCAGAGGCTTAGACTTGGTTAATGTCAAGCTTGTGGTGAACTTTGACATGCCTTCAAACATGGACGAATATGTTCATCAGGTACAGACCACTTAGGGGGTACACCTCCGGGCTTATACAAAGGCAGCTCATGATTTTCTTAATAGTTTCAACTTGCATTACAAGTAACATTGTTGATCATGTTTTCCAGATTGGCAGAGCAGGAAGACTGGGTCATAGAGGCACTGCCATAACCTTTCTCAACAACAACCACAAGCGGCTGTTCCTTCAGATTGTAAACCGAGTGAAACCCACAGGCTCCCAGTTACCACCTCAGCTGCTGAATTCGCCATATCTGCATGAGCAGCAGCGGAGGGAGAAGCAACAGAGAAGGGAGGACACTACTGTCACCAAGGAGAACTTGCTTGATATTATTAGAAAACATGACAGAAGTACTACAAGGAAATAAGCAACTTTCTCATTTCTGGTCTGGTGGAATTTTGTATAGTTTTGTATATTTTCATAGAAAGAATAAACCGAAAGTCAAAAACTCTCCCATACTATCTTTGCTATTAAAGGTACACTATAAGATCCTGGATGATGTCACTTCTGTTGATGTTCCACGTAAATACTAAAAAATACCAAAATAAAAACTCTCAAATTTACCCTACTGAACGAACTTTGCCCACTACCCCCCCCCCAACCCATATGTGCATGCTTACTAACCCCCACCCCCCACCCATCTTGTTGGTGTTTGGCTGGAACTATGAGGTTTACAACCCCTGTGCTGTCTCCTGAGACTGGGCTTTCTCACAATGTATTCAAGGAGCAGGCAGCAAGCTGATCAAGGGCAGATGCCTTCGAACTGAGACAAAAAAGAAATCGCGCTAAAAACCATGCAAAATCTCATAGTTTACCTTTATTAACGGTAAAATATCCTTTATGCCTTGAAATAGCGCCCTTTATTGAGAATATATATGTATTAATATACGGCTCTGTCTTGAAATAGCGCCGTTTATTGAAATAGGAAATACCGCCACCTTCTTGTAGAACCTTGACATTGCAGTTAATGTTTGCAGTGACGTAATATTTTGAGAAGAGCCAATCGAAAACGACCTGGGGAGTTTGAATGTTGAGGCGGAACGACACGGAAGAGGGTCGGAAACAACGCTTTTAAGGTAAACAAATAAATTGTCTCGACTCTCGGTAGGTGATGTTTATTTCTTTATCAGAATTAACGCGTCTACGTTGATCACGTATAATAGTATTACAAACTCCTTGTGGCTTAAGTAACCGTTTCACCCACTGGTCATAATGATTTCTATTGAAGTCCCGTTCGTTGCAACCTCTTATGGGTAACGTTACAAAGAAAATATTGCCCTTAACAGTCAGTCGCATACACGGCAGCATAATGTTGGCATGCAATTGGGTCTGTTTAGCTGTACATAGCTTAGGTAACACAAGTTGGTGCCGCGTTTGATCGGAGAGATATTTAAAAAGAAGACAAACACAAACTGACAAAATTTGCAGTTAGCTAGAATAGAAATTTAGCTAATCCGGTGAATTCAAAAAAAGTTGTTGGTAGTGGTTGGGCCTATCTGATAACTCATTGGTAGGCTACAGGCTAACTTGTAATGTAACTTGGACTTGACTGTCGTAAGCTAATAACAATGTGTCGAATAGGTGAAAAAATATTATTTTCTTTGTGTTGCAGGTACATGGGAAATAACTTTTTGAAGCACTGATTCATTTTAGTTGGTTTTAGAGTTTTTAAAATTGTCGGATATTTTAATTTGAATGTCCTCCTCTCAAAACTTCCCTGCCCAACAGTCAGTTATAAGTCTGAATCAGCTGTCAAAACAGCGGGCATCATGGATGAGAGTACAGCATCTGTGGATAGATCCAAGGAGACAAATAAGACCTACATAATCTCATACCCCACAAAAGAAAATGACTCGAGTACAAGACTAACTCTCCAAAGAAGAAAAACTGAAAATAAAGACACGACGAAAAGCGAATATTCGGATACATCAAACACTGAAAACTTACTTCAAGTTCCTCAAAAGAGACTGACTCTAAAACGGAGAACGAGGACAGGATCGATGGACAAAACACCAATCTCCGCTCGGTCAAAAGCAAGTGTACGAGGGCCTAGTGTGACCGAACCACGACATTCCAAAATCCTCTTGGAGCCAAACAGTCGGACACCTCATGCTTCAAATGTGTTACGTACAGGAAGTGTCCGAGAGAATGTGTTTAAAATCCCAGCGAAGGACGCATTCGCAAGTCGAACAAACATGTCAGCACAGGTCAGTGAACGAAACCCAAGGTTGACACAGAAACAATCAGTGGACTTTACTGCCAAAACTACTATTTCAAAGACAGACGATCAGACCACCACAGTTTCAACCCCTACCAGAACAACGCAGTTTGGCAAAATCAGTGCAAAGAAAGAGGTCTTCGAGCGCCTGGCCAACAAGACCGCGCCATCCAAATCAGCAAGTTTGGAGAGGCACATGACGTCCTCGCAGGTGACTTCAACATTAGGGAGACCTGGTACATCAAGACCATTTAACAAGCAGCCGACTTCCAGTCAGAACAGAATGCTAAGTAATACCCCACGCACAACACAGGCCACCAAATCTAGATGTTCAAGTCTAAGCGGTGCCTTGAAATCCAGGGCATCAGCAGAGACACCATCAGTGGCTGAATCCACTTGTCATCATGGTACTGAACTGTCACAAGACTCCTTCAAGATGGAAAACAGTGCAGTGACAGTGGCTGTAAGAGTCAGGCCATTTAGTAGCAGGTAAGACTCTTCTTGGCTTTTATGATGATGTCTGTAAGTATGGCTTGCTAATGAAGAAGCAACCTGCAATTAACTCAATGTCAAACCTGGAATACATTGTGACTCTTTTGTAATATTCTGTTACATACATTGTTGATAGTTCATAAAACGAGTCAGTATTAAATATTTGTGGAGATAAGCATACTTACTTGTATTGTGTCTTGTTTTACAGAGAACAGAAGGAGAATGCAACCCAAGTCATCTTCATGGATAATCAGGAAACTGTTGTTCATCACCCCGACTCCAAGCGGTTCACATTTTCATTTGACTTCTCCTTCTGCTCCATCGATGAAACAGCTCCCAATTTTGCCAGCCAGCAAATAGTGTATGAAAAATTAGCCAAACCTCTCCTTGAAAGAGCCTTTGAGGGTTTTAACACTTGCCTTTTCGCCTATGGCCAAACGGGATCTGGAAAGTCCTACACGTGAGTGTTGGTTTCAGAGCAACACAACACATTTGAATATGACAGAAAAAAAGAATTAGCTGTGCTTTTGGCTGTAGAGGATTTAAACTGGTTGCAGTGTGTCTGGGCTTTATACACTTTTGTGTATTTCATTACTGTAATTTTACTGCACAGTATGATGGGCTTTGGAGAAGAGGTTGGGGTGACCCCAAGATTTTGTGAGGAACTTTTTGCCAGACTGCCCAAAGATCAAAATAAAGAGGTGAGCCTTTTAACAATAAATGAATGTTACTATTACTCACTTGGTTTTAAAGTTGTTTATCATTTTGACCTTCATAGGATGTTTTAATTTGTGTGGAGGGGCCAGATGTTATACTGTAAATGTGTTTTAATTACATACGATTGCAGCTGTGTAATAAAACTTCAAATTCTACAGATTGCTTGTCATTTGGAGATGAGCTACTTTGAAGTGTACAATGAAAAAATCCACGATTTGCTCATTGTGAAAGATGAACAAAACCAGAAAAGGTTGCCGGTAAGTATAACATAATTTGTTTGACATGCCCTCTGTTCTACAAGGACACTTTACCTTTGTTGTTGTGTCCAACCATATGTCTTTTGTGCATTGAAAGCTAAGAGTTCGTGAGCATCCGATTCATGGACCCTATGTTGCTGATCTCTCTACGTGAGTATTACTTGATCTCTTTGACTATCAGCTAATCCCACTGGGGTATAATTTGAACGTTAAGTTTCCTCTTACTCCTGTGGACATGTTGGTTGGCAGTGGCACTTGAATTTGTCTCAGAGAGCTCAAAGTGTGTCTGCATTGTGAAAAAATCCTACTTCTATGTCTTGCAGGAATGTGGTGAGCTCCTATGCAGACATTCAGGTGATTTATTATATTTTTTTCAGTCTTTGTCGCTTGAGCCCAATCATGCTTATCTTAGCACGCCACACAATGGCTGAGCCACTCCACAGAGTTTCACCACACATATGGGAAACATCTGCAAATATATCTGATGTAATGGAAGACACGTCTTTGTTCTGCAGCTCTGTCACATTACACACTCACGCAAACTCTGTGTCTCTGTCTGTCTGTCTGTCCGTCCATCCGTCCGTATGTCTCTCTCTCTCTCTCTCTCTCTCTCTCTCTCTCTCTCTCTCTCTATCTTTCTCTCTTTCTCTCTTTCTCTCTCAGGGTTGGTTAGAGCTGGGCAATAAACAGCGAGCCACTGCAGCCACAGGCATGAATGACAAGAGCTCCAGGTCTCACTCCGTCTTCACTCTGGTTCTGACTCAGACTAAGGTGAGCTGTGCCTCTTTCACTGCCTATGGAGGTTAATAGCATGTGTGTGTATTTAGTTATAAAGCATAGTGTTTACACAGCAATATATGAACACCAAAGCACTACATTTCACAATGTGTGCATACTAATGTTGTATGCTATCAAATTCATTCAGAATAGGTAGACTGGGTTTCTTTGAATGAGGATATTAAAGGTTTTGCCCAATGTAGTGAAGGGTGTTAGACTAGGTTGTTAAGTGTGCCGTTTTCATGGAGATCTTAATGTTTTGCAGACTGAGCTAGTGGAGGGGGAAGAGCATGACCACACTATCACCAGCCGGATAAATCTGGTGGACCTGGCTGGGAGTGAGCGCTGTGCTTCTGCCCAAACCAGTGGAGAACGACTACGGGTAAACGTCCACACATCTGGCCTTGTGTTTCTGCCACCAGAGTAGAAATAGCTTCTATAAGTATAACAAATGTTCTGAAAGTGCGTATGAATGTGGTATAAAGATTAATGAGTTGGTGAAGATGAAGTTCATCTGTGGGTGCATAACGATCAGATGACTGGCTGCTTCAGCAGTGAAAGACTCAAGCTGCATTGTGGTTTTTGTGCAGGAGGGCGCCAGCATCAACAAGTCTCTGCTGACCCTTGGAAAGGTCATCTCAGCGCTGTCCGAACAGGCCCAGACCCGGAAGCGGGTCTTCATCCCTTACAGAGAGTCAGTCCTCACGTGGTAAGGACGGATGCCTTAATGACGGTCATTTTGAGTTTCGTAACGTTAGTCTGCAAAGCATTAGCTGTTGTACGGTACAAATGAGAAACGCAGGGGGAAATAGCTGAATGAAGGCGCTGCTGCTTGCACCATTGCCAGGCTGACACTGTTTTGTGTCACAGACACAGAATAATCGGTTATGGAACCAGTGTCTAAACCAAAAACAGATTTTAATGGCCTCGCGCTCATGAAATAAGAATGAAGGCCGTTATTATCGGCTTCTTTATGCTCTGGCAGTATAGCAGCACTGCTACTGTGCCAACACCAGAGATAGAATTTCTAGGTTTGACCATGTGGATAACATACAAACCCATGAACTATGAGAAGGGATTAATGAGGTAATAAGTGAGATCAAGTGGTTAATTAGTTGAGTATGAGCATTCGCTAACAGAATCTAAGAGAAAATTATTATTTCTCCATTCTCTGTTATCTCTAAACCTTAGATCTTATGCTTGTGCTCAGTCACATAAAGAGGTAACCCTTAACATGTCCTGTTGGTATTATTGATCCTAGTTTTGGATTATCTATTCAGCACTGTGATTCATTGTGCAAAGAACTAGCAGGGCGAATGGATCATGTAATGATGCTGAGATCAGACCAGTAATTTTCAGCCGTCGATTCCAGGTTGCTGAAGGAGAGTCTAGGCGGGAACTCGAAGACAGCCATGATTGCCACCCTCAGTCCAGCCGCCAACAACGTGGAGGAGAGCTTGAGTACGCTGCGCTACGCCAAGCAGGCCCGTATGATCATCAATGTGGCCAAGGTCAATGAAGACACCAACGCCAAACTCATCAGAGGTCAGTCCCCTTTCCTGCCACTCCAGCTCTTCCCACTTCTCCTTCCATCTCGCACAACCCCCACCACCACCCACCCCCTGCACACATCAATCATCGCTCCCGTTTCTTTTCAATTAAATTCTGTCCAGCCTTGTCCTCAGGGTATATTTATGCACCGTCATTCACCTGGGGACTAAAACTGTCATGCAGGTGTTATTCAAACGAAATTGCATTTGCAGTGCATGCTGAATGCCATCAGATGGCACTGTTGTGAAGCTGAACCAGGGTTCACAGTTATGAAGGGTACTCTAACACAGAATGAAGGTTTTGGTTGTTTGTTTGTTGTAATGAGTTATTTGTATTTTTGCTTCATTGTACTGCTAGAGCTGAAAGCAGAGGTGGAGAAACTCAGAGCGGCCCAGATGAGCTTGCGGGGTGTCGAACCTGAAAAGATGCGAATGTTCCAGCAGGAAATTGCGACCCTCAAGATGCAGCTCACACAGCAGGAAAGAGACATGGCTGAGGCTCACCGGTGAGCACTGTTAGATGTTAGTGGTTTAGGCTTTCCACAACAATGACCTGTATGCGATGACCAAAACAAGCAAACAACAGATAAAAACTTCAATGAGTTTCTGATGTCTCTTTCTGACTTCAGTGCTTGGCGAGAGAAGCTGGAATTGGCCGAAAAGCGAAAAAAAGAAGAAACCAAAGAGTTACAGGTGACGGCTTATTGTTTCTTGTTTGAGTTGACATTAAATAAAATATAATTTTGATTACTTTCAGAGATAAACTTAACTTGAATAAATCCTCCATTTTAATAGGTGTTCTAGTTTTACAAGCTTTTTATATTCCATCTTACTATTAGCCTCTATGTTTGTATCAGTCTTCTATTATTTTATGTTACGCTTACTCCAAGAATTTTTTTTGTGCTTGGAACTTGCAAGTGACTTAACTCATTTTATTTCTCCCCCCCTTCTCCTGCCTATTCCTCTCTCTTCATCTCCATCTCTTTTGTGATATAGCGAGCTGGCATCACCTTTAAGGTAGACAACCGTCTCCCCAACCTCGTCAACCTGAATGAAGACCCTCAGCTGTCAGAGATGCTCTTATATATGATCAAGGAGGGACAGACCAAGGTCGGCCGGCTGAAGTCCGAATCCGCCCACGACATCCAGCTGTCTGGGGCGCTCATTGCAGATAAGCACTGGTAAGTTGGGGCCTGTTTATGCTTGAGAATGAGTTCAGGGCAAATAGATTTTTTGATTGAATAGTTTCAGGAACTCATTTAAAATGTCTTTAAGTTTAATCCATTTGGCCTTTTTGTTGAATAAAGTCACCAAAACGATGGATATCTTGGAGCACCCAGGATAGTGAATGTTTCACTGAAGAGATGTCCAGTTGTGCAGATTGTAGATACATTGACCAGGAGTAGGAAGTTATCTTTCTGGTTCCAGTTTTCCCTAGAAACTAAGTCTCCATCCTTTGCAAGTTTATGTATGTCTGACTCATTTCTCTTAGCATGTAAATGTGATTCATGGTCATGTCTGAGTTTTCCGCTTTCTTTTCGCTCTGTTCTCTTCTAAGTGTCATTTCCAATGTAAATGGAACAGTCAGCATCTTGCCTATGGAGAATGCCAAGACCTTCGTGAATGGGAACCTTGTGTCCGAATCCACTGTCCTTCACCATGTAAGAGAAAAAAAAAATGGAAAGCTGGATTGGGTGCAGTGTAGAAATAAGGGACTTTAACCTGAACTGTGTCTCAGAAGATGTTTTTTTTTTTTTCTCTTTTTTTAAACTAACATTTTACTCACACCATTTTCTCCTGTCAACAGTAATGGAGAGCAGCTTAAGTAAACTAGTGAAACCAAATTTTCCATGGCGGTTTATACTGGATTTGGCAGGTCTGATCAGCAGTCAGCTAGTCTTTATTGCCAACATGGGTGCGGGGTTATCGCGACAAGTGGCTGTTGAATGCTGTTGTTTTCAGGCGTACCCTGGTTTTATGCATCACAGTAATCCGATTATGTAAAAGCTTGATTATGGTTTAGAAAATTTTCAAAGCTGAACGACGCACACATCATGGTGGAATTTACATCCAAACTGTGAATTTAATGTGATTTGTGGTCTGTACCAAAATGCTTTCCCAGGTTGAAGGGAAAAAGTATTTTTCCCAAATGCTGTTTTTCTCCAATCCAGAGTATATTGTGCATAATGCAATGTTGTTAGCGTAGAGTTGAGTGTTGGCTGCACAGAGGAGTCGAATGAAAACCCATAGGATGTGATTTGGGAGATTTCTTTGACCCTTTGATGACCCCTTCACCTCAACCCATGGTCAAATGCATACCTCTGTTTCCAGGGCGACAGGGTTATCCTTGGCGGCGATCACTACTTCCGCTTCAACCACCCTGCTGAGGTGCAGAGTGGAAAGCGCGTCTCCTGCTGGCCCGGTGCCGGTGACGGCCACAAGGACTTTGAGTTCGCCAAGAACGAACTCCTCGCCGCCCAGAGGGCCAAGTGAGTTCAGTTCAGACATGTGTTTTTGTGCTTGAGTGACAGGCATGGCCTTGCCAGATACAAGAGCAGGAACTCCATTGGACTCTTTTTTTTTTTCTCCCCCCATGTACTAAAATGATGAGTTAACAGCTCTTTGTGGCTCCTCTATTTTTTTTGTGCGCTTAAAAAGCCTCATAGGCCTGTTGGGAATGTGATATTTTCGCCTTTGTCCACACTTAACTGTTCCCTCTGTGATTCCAGGTTGGAGGCAGAGATTGAGGAGGCTCGGCTCAAGGCAAAAGAGGAGATGATGCAAGGCATCCAGGTGGCCAAAGAGATGGCACAGAAAGAGTTGATCTCACAGAAACAGCAGTACGAGGATAGGATCAAAGTCCTGGAGAAGGAGCTGGTATGGTCACATTTCAACTCTGAGCAGAACCCAGAGCAGGTCTTGATCAATGTGAAGCCAAAAGAAATGGCAGTTTATGTTCAACTAATGTTGTTTTTGGGTGTACTTTTGACTTCTGATGCTGCAAGCCCATAGTTTTTTTCCCCTTCAGGAAGTATCATTAAATACAGCAAGCTCTTTTTACGAGGGACTATGTAATGTAGCTGCTGTGCCATGACTTAGAGCATGCGTTTGCTGTGCCTCAGGAGGAAGAGAGCGAGCGGAAGAGGAGGCAAGAGCTGGACAGTCAGCGAGTGGCCAGCAAGATGGAGGAGCTCAAGACCGCCAAGTCCATGCTGGAGCAGGAAGTGAGCACCCACAAGAAGCGTATCCACATGGAGGCCCAGGCAACCAGACAGGTTAGGGGGTTGAGGTGAAAGAGGTTTGGGAGGGGGGGCATCATCTGTAGACTCCGTCTGATTATCCATCATCATCTCACTCCACATTCAAGGCCATGGCAGACCATGACATAAGGCACGCCAAAATCATTGAGGCTCTGGAGGCTGAGAAGAGGAAGATTGCTGAGGAATTTGCTGAAATCCAGAGAAAACGAGCCCTCAGGAGTAATAATGCTCACAAAATGGGTGAGTTGTCATAGTTCTGAAGTAACTGCTTGTCAAATTTACCTCTAAAAAGTGACAAATTGCTGAGTAGTGTCATACAGAAGGCAGTCATACAAAAACTAATGTCTTAGTGAAATGTTTATTGTGGAAAATAGTTCAGAAGTGAAATGCACAATGAATATTCTGACCACATACTGTGGGGATGTCCTTTAATAAATAAGGGCGTATGCGGGAGAATTTCCCTTGAGTTTGTAAACACTAAAAGAAAATCTCCTCCCTCTCCTCTTTATGTTGTTGTTGTTGTTGTTGTTGTTGAAAGATCTCTCTGGTGGTGGCTCAGCTCCATCTTCAGCCGCCCCGCAGTGGGACGCTATGAAGCTGTCCCTGATGATAGAGGAAGCCAACGCTATCAGCAAAAAGCTGAGGAAGCACACCATCTTTAGCAGGTAGTTTCACCATATACCATGTGCTAACCATGACCTCATGTGTTACTTAAGTGATTTTGAATGCATACAAGTTAGAAATGTTACAAGTTGGTACACCACCACCACAGACCGTAACTTCCAGTAATATTCGTGTATCTTTCCAAATTTCTTTCTCCTTCTCACTTATCCTGTTATGTTTCATAACAACCATTTTTTTCCTCCCTTTGTGGTTTGAACCTCACCCATTCATGAAGGCATGAAGTGTCTGAGCTGGGGAGTGGAGACGGAGAACTGCAGGTTCAGGTCCAGAATACCAAGCTTGGTATCTCCACCTTCTGGAGCCTGGAGAAGTTCCAAAGCAACCTGGCAGCCATGCGAGAGCTGGACCAGGTACAGAGCTGCTGGAAAGCTATTTTTTTTTATCGGACAGACGGGAATTTTAGCAGGAAATGAATTGTAAAGTTTGCTGATTGACTTTGGCAGTGGACGTATCCTTCCATCAACATGTGCTTTTGACACTGTGCATTCAGGCAATGGTTACTTGAGATGACTGTGGTATGAACATGTCTGCCACCATTGTCTTCTGATTGGATAGTCACACTGTGTTAGCCAATCATAGTTATTCTTACCTTAGCTAACAAATGTATGATCAACCCACTTAGGGCTTCAACAAAAACCTGCTGTCCTTGCTTTTGGACTTGTGCCCTGCCAGAGATTTGACAATGGAGCTTTATCGATAAACAGATTGTTTTAGCTGGGTGAAGGGGTTGTGGTAGTTATAAGTGACAGACTGTTGTTTTGGTTCTCTGTTAATTAAAGGAGATATACTGGCTCCAAGATCACTCACTAATTTATTTCCCTTAGGGGGAGCGAGCCTGCAAAGACGACGATGTGTTTTATGACCCTAATGATGAATGGGAGCAAGATATATCAGCCTCTTCTACGGCCTCCTCCCTCTCTCAACGGAGGTAATATCTCTGGTGCTTCCTCTGTCTTTCTCTTTTCTCCTTTCTTTCTCTCTACCTTTCTCTGTTCCCTCCTTCCCCCTATCATTTTCTTTCTCTTGCTTTTTCTCCATCTCTCTCTCTCTCTCTCTCTCTCTTCATTCTTTCTCTCTTCGAAGTCTCCTCATTCCATCCCTCTTCTGTTTATAACTGTGGTGCTTATTAATATTTTATGCATTGCTCTCCCACAGCTTGTATTTCATAGTTTTTATTGTGCAAATTTCCTTGGCCGCACAGATCTGTCTGACTTTTATGACTGAACAACTCAAGTGGAGTCTTTCCGGAGCACAATGGCGTATTTCACAAAATGGTGGCATGAATTCACCATCCACAAAATATTAGCATATGCCATTTTTCAGGCTGTTAAATAATTTCACCCATATAAAAAAAAGCTGTCAGTAAAACTGGCTTTTCTTCCACCATGCTGCTAAAGTGCAATCTCACGAAATCCACCCTTATTCCTACCACAAACCCCGACCCTCCACCACCATCATTGCTTCAATTTCTTCTTTTTCTTCCTTTCTTTATTCCTCTTGTTTCGCATGTTTGTTACTCTAGTGGTAACCACCGCGAAGCAACAGCGAGCCAAAGGCAACATGGCGCCGTTTCAGGCTTTCCTACGCACTCTGGCGTGTGCCCTGCTTCCAGAGACTTTCCTTGTCTTTGTTGCAGTCTGTGACCCCAGGTCATTGCTCCCCGTGGTGCCTCTCTTAGAGGCTGGCCCCCGGACTGCCATAGCTATTTGGTCGTCATTATGTTGAGTGCGTAGATTCCCTCGCTGTTAAGAATTAGCTGACATAGACCTCACTGCAGAGAAAACTACATACAAGCCTTAATACCCAGTACGTTTGAGGGGGGAAAAAAGAGAAAGATTTCCATGATGACTCTTCAAGCTATGTTTGCTGTTATTAGAGAAGTCATCCCAAACCACAGTGTGTTACTTATTTCTTTCTTTCTTTCTTTTTTTCAACTTTGCTCTGGCACAGGAGCAGAAGTTTGCTGAAGAGCAGGAGGATCTCAGGGCGACTGTACGAGATCCGGGTCCACCCCATCCAGAGCCTGCACAGCCCAGCACCTCAGTCCACTGGTAAAGCACTCATACTTAGTCCTGGTAGGGAGGGGAGGGGAGGAAAGGAAAGGAGATCTGTGTGTGTGTATATGTGTGTGTGTATATGTGTGTGTGTGTGTGTGTGTGTGTGTGTGTGTGTGTGTGAGAGTATGAGTATGAGTATGAGTGAGTGTGAGGAAAGCGAGTGAGTGTAAGTGTGTGGGGGCGTTGATGGAGGTAAGGCTCAGTTCCAGAGGAGCTTTCCTGGATTCCAAATCCTCATTTCCTCACCCCCGAGATGATGCCGGGGGTTGGAGCGTCCATCAAGGTTAAAATCCTGGGCCCCCTCTCAGCACGGTCGGCCTCAGCTGCTTAGCTCCCACAGTGAAAGAAGGGACTGGCTATTTAAAACCAATCTGTCGTGTCCAAATAAATATAAGCGCTGGTTTTCGAATCAGCTCTACAACAGTGTGGCAACAGTTTCCATCTGTAACGTCGGAGCGGAGGCCTTCTCAGCTGGGACTGCAGACGTATGCGCCGTCTGCTGAGGAGGATTATGTCACTTTGACCCCGAGTTATAA
>JAVQKI010094998.1:0-10180 GCA_036025975.1 Nematalosa erebi
AATTGCTCATTACAGCTTTGCTACTTTTTAATCAAAACACTCATGACATTTAATGAGTATGTGTACATATACGTGAGAGCAGATCTGCGAGAGTGTGTGTGGTTTAGACACACATTCTCAGACAGGGACCCTGGTGCAGCTGAAAGTGTGAATTCCTGTCACAAATAGAAAATCACACCAGCTGACTGCCGACGAGTCAAATGATCTGCCCGTGCGTGCCAGGAGCCAAAGCCTCCACAGCACTCAGCAGAAGCTCGAACGTTAGGCTGGCACATGCCTACACAGTCCTGCTCATCTCGTCCTGCCAGTTTAACTACGCCACAAATGCCTGGCACCGTCTCTGCAGCCGATAAGATAAGACGTCTGAAACGTGAACACCTCGCGTTTCTCCTCATTTTGACAATGAGAGGAAAAGCAATTGTTATTCAAGTCATGGAGACCTGAAATCCTCCAGGCAGACTGGAGATAAATCCCCATCACTGAGAGACCCAATATTCCCTACTGCTCCAGTCTGTGGAGAGAGAACTCAGGTGTATTACTAGGCCCTAGGTAGGTGTGTGTGTGTGTGTGTGTGTGTGTGTGTGTTCTATTCCAAATCCATGGCCAGTCTCAGATCAGTCAGCACCTACACAAGACAACTGTGCTAGCACTCTATTCTGTGGGTTCAGGTTCCCGTGTTTGGTATTTCACCAAAGGCACCCCTCCCACCCCCCACCCCCCATGCCAATAATATTCTCCCTAGCCATGACATTTTGGTCGGTGGCTGCCCTTTTCATTTCATTTGCAACTCAGGACCAGTGAGAGGATACATGGTGTGCTGCACAAGAAAAATGCCTGCGGTCAAAGACTCATTCATCAAGCACTTGCTCACAGTTTTGAAGAACTATTGTGAACGGGGGCACATCGGTCGACCGGGAGACTCGTGACGGAGCACAATGGTTAACTGGGAGCCACAGATTGGGCTTTACCTATGAGCGAGCCGTTGAGGAAGAGCGCCACGCCCAATAGCACGCCCACGCACAGCGCAAGGATGAAGGGGCGTCGGCGGCCCCAGCGCAGCGTGCAGCGGTCACTGGCCGAGCCAATCAGTGGTGTGAAGATCAGGCCCAGCACGGGACTCAGGAACCACGTCAGGCTGTAGTATTGTTCTGGAAGACCTGCAGATGGAGAGATAGAGAGAGAGAGAGAGAGAGAGAGATTGGGGAGAAGTTTGAACAGAGGTTACTGAGAAGATACGATTAAAAAAAAACTATAAATCTGCAGTATGATCAAAACAACAGACAAAAAGTTCAGATTGTCCAGCATGAGGTCAGGCTTAAACAGACTATGATCAAGTGACGCTACTTAATCCCACATCCTTGGGTTCATGCACAGCTCAGAGTATAGAGAGAGAGAGAGAGAGAGGGGAAGAAAGAAAGTTTAAAGCCGTGTCACGTAATTTTCCCCCTGAATGGGATTGGTTTCCTCTTAAGTGCAGAGAGTTTCATTCAAAATATTCCACTCGGCCCCGCCACAGGAAGAGGTGGACATAAATAGCGCCCGCTGTGGCCAACAGTGTCCAGTTGTAGTAATACGCCCCAGCCTGGCAACCATCCCACCCCTTGAGTCACTCCATAAAATATATCTTGTATTGTTTTTTTTGTTTGTTTCGTTTAGTTCTTTTTCCTTTTTTTTTTTTCTCAGGGAAAGGGTCAAACGTTTGATTTCCTAGTGTCTGCTCCACTTGGAAGCAGAGTAAATACATGAATGCAACATAAATGCAAAATAAATGACAAAAGATGAGACAGGCTGGGCAGCTTTATAAACAAACGTGGAGTAAAGTGATCTGATTCAAATTTATGATGACTTGAGAGTGAGTGCTTTGTGTGCAAAAGGGGTGTGTGAGGCAAGAGTGCCTTGTGTAAGAGAACTAGGCCTACAGTATGTCAAGCCCTTCTCTACTTCGACCGGGGGACTCGTGACGGAGCACAATGGTTAACTGGGAGCCACAGATTGGGCTTTACCTATGAGCGAGCCGTTGAGGAAGAGCGCCACGCCCAGCAGGCATCGTGCCTTTTTTTCTTCTTGCTCTTCTTGACGATTTTAGATCAAACATAAAAATGCTGTGATGTGTTCTCTCACCCCTGATAAATGATATTATAAGAAGATAGGAAGTCTGAATGTCAGCTCAGTCTTTATTTGGTGCTAGTAAAGAAGAAGTGTAAAGCCTATCCAAAATAGACTCTACGTCATCCCATAATTTTCGTTAAGGAAAAAAAAAAAAAAAAAAGAGCCTCTTTGTTTTGCATCAACTCCAGTCTTTTGATCCCTTTATGACCATGACAGATTTGTACATCAAATCTAACCAGCGCATTAAAATCTCTTCCTCTGCGCACTGCTCTCTAGTTTTGCCTTTTGTCGCATTCTCACGCACAAACATTATGCAACCTCCCCCTAAAAAAGTGAGCGCAGATTTAAGTTGCATAAGCAGGACAGGGGAAAGGGGGAGGAGAAGGATGCTGAGGATCTCTCGTTGGAAGGTCGCTTGGGTTCAACAGGCCCTCGGGCACCATGGAACTGGCACCACGTCTGGCATCTAATCACCAATTCTATGGAGGTGCCAGTACCTGGAGGGGGGGATGAGGGCATGTTGTGAATAATGAGACCTATGAACAATGTTTGTGTTTGTGTATGTGTAAGTGTATGTGTGTCTGTGTGTGTGTGATGGGGGGTAAAGCAGGGGGACAGAGGCTATTCATGTTGCCCAGCCCTTAATGAGCCACTGAGGCCTTTGTGCTACTGATTAGGGCCGGTGGTGGAACCTCAGAGCACGGGAAGCCTTGAGGAAAGCTGCGGTTAACCTTTGTTTGTTGGCATCTGAAAAATGACTTGCTTAGTGGTCTTGAGTCTGGTTGGTGCCTGCCTGCTTGCTTGTTTGTTTGTTTGTTTATGTCCGTCTGTGCGTGTGTGTGTGTGTGTGTGTGTGTGTCCGTACTCTGGCAGTGGAAGAAATGACCACAGTCGGATCAACACAATCTATATTTAGTGATAGATTAGGACCTGGCTCGAAGAGGATCGCTAGAAGGCAGCTTCACGGAACAGAGAAAACTGCGTCGTCTTTAATAGGATTGGTATCCAACACTTCTACCCCCCCCCCCACACCCCACCACCTCTCCACCCGCAGCAACCCTCAGCCAACCCCGTCACTGATCAAAGCCACCAGGAAGGAGGTTGGAGGGGTGGGTGGTGGCTGGTGTGGGGGAGCTGAAGATGCCTCTTCAGTTTGCTTTCACTTCCGTGAGGGGATGGTGCCAAAAGGCAGTGCTCCTGCCAAGCCTGTTATTCGGCGGGATGAGGCCACGGGGCACTGCGGTCCAGACTGGTTGGGCCAGGCTCCCAGCGGGAGACAAGCGTCCTTTCAGAAACATCCTTCCCGTGATGGAAGCCGACGATTGCGCTCGGGCTGGGAGGAGTGCGAGAAGAAGCCAAACGCTGCTGCTTTCCGACGGGCTCAGTCATCGTCAATCAGACGAAAAAAATAATGATTAAGCTTTAATGGGTAGATTTTTTCTCTATTTTCATAATGCTACAGTTGAAGTGTTGCACTGCATTGCAATATGACTTAATCTTTAAAAACCCTCCAAAAAGGACTTTATGAGAAAGTGGAGTTTGTTGTCAGGAAAGTACATGGTAGTAGAAAGGATGCATACTGTACAGAGAAAGGGGAACCACTGTTTCTGTGGCCAACTGACACACAGTCCAACACACACACAGACACACACACACACACACAGACACAGACACAAATCAAACAAAATTAAAAAAAAAAAAAAAAATCACACGGTTTTAGGAATGCTGCCACACCACCAAGTCACCGCTGCCAAAATGGCATGCCCAAAAACACCAAACGAAGCCAGTCATTTACAACACATTCTGAGAGCCCGGAGGATATCTCGCCACATAGTGATTGACACAGACTTTGCATGGCAACAAGTGTTTACTTGAAAGGGTGATTCTGTCTGCGGTGGGCATCTAGGCCAAGTGTGTGACTCATATCTTGAGAACTAACATTTGATGTCCCTGGGAAAAAATAAATAAATAAATAATAACAAAAAAACAGAAACGATGCACTGAGTACTTCGTGTATTTGCTTCTCAAAAACATGTCATGCGCATGATATTAGGAGCTGGGCTTCGCACAAGCTAGGAAAATAATAAAAGTTTGCTGGCTATGATTGTTCCACCTGGTATAGCCTAGCCGCCCTTATCAACGATTATTTTAAAATGTTTAGCATCAGAAAGGACAAGAAATCATTAAGGGTTTGATGCTCGAAAACCTCAAGCTCTAACAAAAAGAGACGTCGACCCTGTTTCCGATGAAAAAGAACGAACAAAATGAAAAAATGAAACCATCATGACTGTAACAAGGGAAAGTAGTAATTGGTTTCATATGATATAAAAATGAAACCATCATGACTGTAACAGGATAAAGCAGTAATTGGCTTCTTTTAATATAAAAATGAAACCATCAGGATTGCTATTAGGCAAAGCAGTAATTGGTTACCTTTTCTTCCATTCTTTCTTTCTTTCAGGGCTTTTTGTTTAAAAACAAACACACACCCCATGCATGAAGAATAAAGCCAGGCGGAATGGCGTTGGAATCGGAAGTGTGTGTGTGTGTGTGTGTATGTGTGAGTGTGTGTGCACGCACGAGAGGGACGTGAGAGGAACATGGTAGTCTTTATCAGGGCCTGATGTGGAAGGAGACAGGATCTAAGGGGAAAGGCCCAGTTGGTGTGTTCACATGGTGAAGAGACGGCTGCAGACGGGTGTGGAAACACGCACGCTAACCTCAGGCCCAGCCCAAAAAACGCACGTTTCGCCCCTCGGACGCACTTCAGTGCGCGTACTTCCTGCAAAACCCGCCATGGCCCCGTGACCATTTATGGTTCAACGCTTCCCACTTCCCACTTCCTAGGAAGATCGTGGGATTTTTTTTCCCCCATGCTTCCCCTCAACGTTTTTTTGTTTTGTTTTGTTTTGTTTTTGATTTATTTCAAAACCTGCTGTTATACTGTACATACAAACAAAAATCGCACAGACGACAAAAGATTTAATCAGTCGGTAAACACGCACTGCTTGTTACAGAGGCAAAAAGAAATGATAAAAAAAAAAAGAGCAAGCAAAAGCCGGTAAACATCCAAACAGGACGCCAGATTATAGTAAATAATGACAAGGGTCCCTTTTTCCCACCAGGTCAAAAATGGCGAACAATACTGAGAGCCGAGTGACTCGCTGTGGCCACAGGAAATATTTACCGTGTAGGAAAGCAGGGTTGAGACCAGGTCAGCACCACAGAGAGAAGACTCCACTCAAGCTCTAGAGCCAATGCTACCAGACCCCCCGTCACCACTGCAGACCCCACTCCCGTGGTTTGCCGAAGTCTACGGGTACGTGTGTGTGTCTGTGTGTGATTGTAGATGTGTGTGAGTGTGTGTGTGTGTGTGTGTGTGTGTGTGTGTATGGGGGCACACTGGGGGACAGTGAGGGGTAATGTTTATGGCATATTGTGAGAGTCCTGGGAGTCTTGACTCCCTGCGGCCCCTGAGCCTCTCTGACCTTGTCCAGGAGAGCCCCAGGGGGCAGCTGCTGGTCTTACTTATCTGCTCTCAGAGCACTTGGCTCAGAGGTCTTCTGGGAGACATCTTTCAGTGTGTCACACACACACATACACACAGACAGACAGACACAGACACACACAGAACCACAGTGAGGGCACAATGCAATGTCACTTGTAGGCCCTTTGTGCAAACAACCTTGGCAACAACCAGGTTTTGAGCCTGCCCAGTATTGTAAGCTATGAGGCAGAATCCAATGCCGGTCAACAATACAACAATACAAGTTTCATGTGAGACAGAAGTCTACTTCCCTCCAAGTGTTTATGCAAAGAGTATTGCAAATAGAGTGGCATCCATGTACACAACTCTTGAGGGTGCTTTTGCACAGTGACGTCTCTCTTTGATCCGGCAATGACGGCTCTTTCTATCACTGGTGAGAGGCAGAATTTACCAGCATTAGACGGTTTCCCCATTAACGGGAAATGTCAGATGGGATTAGCACATTGCAAACATCCAGTAATGGAGAGTTGGGATTACAGCATCGCAACACAGGTTAAGTTTTACCAGAGAGGGTAAAAGCGGAGCGAGAGGCGTAAACGTTCGTTAAGTTCCGTGTTCTATTTTCGCAAGGGGGAGGGGGGGAAATCCCACTTTATGCAGACCTAAATCGAGCCCTCATAGGCTGCTACAAAAGATCATTGAAAAGTTTATATTGTGACGTACTGACTTATGCAGACCGGAACCGTTCACGTTCGCTCCCACTATAACGTATTATGTTGCTCTATCTTGGTCAGTATTCAATGATCTTTGGTTTTACCCTCCTGATGATATGATGCATGTCTTCCCTACTCACTGCACTGTGGAGCAAAGCTGGTTTTAGTAGTGAAGTCAGGCATATTGTTTACACTAACCAACACAGAGAGGCCTAAAAATAAACTATGAATGTAAGTGAACATGCTTCCTGTTCCTCTGTGTTCCTTGCGAGTATCGGCAGAGGCGTGATGGCATGATGCATGTGAACCTAGCGCAGGGTTGGGACACAGCCTCACGATCGCCTGCCACTGCACCAAAGCTGCACCACCACCACCGCCGCCATCCATCCCCCCACCCCCCTATCTATCTATCCACTCAATTCATCCGTCAGCACAGGAACCAGAGTCCCTGCTCCCAGTGGCAGTGAGTCAGCCTGTTCTCTGACTCATCACCGTCACCACCGGCCAAACCGTCCACCGCCACCTCCTCCTCCCTACCCCCCAACACCACCATCCAATAAACCCCCCCATCCCCCTCCAACACACCGCCATTACCGCCTTCCTCGTCCCAGCTACTCTCCACCACGCCCCGCTCCTCACAGATTCCGCCAGTATTGGTCACATAAAACAATGTCATTTGTTCCCATCTGTATCCAGCGAGCTGAGCTCAGTGACCCAACCTTGTGAGAACCTGACCGCAAGCCAAAGACAGGGAAGCCGCGTCACTCGCTGACCTGCCACGGGGGCGAGAAGGAGAAAAGAGAGTTCAAAGAGAGCGAGAGAAAGGTCGAGAGGAAGCGAGGAAGCGAGCTGAGTGAGAGATGGAGAGGTAGAGTCAGTGAAAGAGAAAAAGAGATTGATAAGGAAAAAAAGGAGGGAAGGAGGTAGCGAGGGGCAGGAGGCCAAAAGTTAAGGAGCCGGGGCGAAGTAGGACGTGGATGAAAGCGCAATGGCAGGAAACAGGTGGCCGCTCTCAGCCTCCAGCAGGCCCAGTCAGGTGCACCACCACCTCTTGACCTCTGGCTAAACAGTACAGGCAGCTCCAGTCCAGGGCCTCCCGGCTCACTGACAGATCCTGCCTATTAGCGGTTTCACTCACTTCACACACACAAACACACACACACACACAGAGCCACACACAGAGTATGCTAACCATTAGCCTGTTAGCTAATCTTTAGCACAGCATTCACATGCATGCATAAACCTGCTTAGGGACCTCTTGGTCTGAAATTTATCAAGCCTAGCTGTGGGTGGGAGTGGGGTGGGGGTATGGATCGCATTGCATCGATCAACACAGATGGGGGTGGATGAAATATTTAAAACCTCCATCACTGGGGATTCAGCTCCTTGCCGCCTCAAACCTCTCTGGCGGCAACAGCAACAGCCCATCTCTCTCTTTCTCCCTCCCCCACTCTCTCTCTCTGTGTCTTTCTCCCTCTCAGTAGGCCTGGCTGTATGAATAATTCAGCAGCACAGGGGATGGAAAAATAGAGGGAGTGTGAGATTGTTCAAATTTGTCCAGGAGAGACACAAAGGTGGTGTGAGGTAGGGTGGGAGGGGAGTTGATGAGACCCTGAAAATAACAGTTATGTAACACTTCTGTAGCACACCTCTGGAAAGAGTAGCAAAAACGGGATTCTGACTCTCTCTCTTTCTCTCCCTCTCCCCCTCCCCCTGTCCCCCGCTCACTCTCTCTGTCTCTGTGAGATGTTATGTGATGGTTCAGGGTCACTGTGTGGGTGCTCATGTGCTCAACAGAAGCTAGAGACCACAGACTCTTGCTGATGGACAGAAAGCCAAAGAGGGAGAGAAAGAGAGAGCGAGGGATTACGAGAGACAGAATGACGAGGGGAAAAGCAGACACAGAGAGGGAACGAGGACGAGAAGCTAGAGACCACAGACTCTTGCTGATGGACAGAAAGCCAAAGAGGGAGAGAAAGAGAGAGCGAGGGATGACGAGAGACAGAATGACGAGGGGAAAAGCAGACACAGAGAGGGAATGGACTGCCAAAGATGGAGTGCCACAGTGCATGAAAGAAGAAAAGAAACAGCGAGAGAAAACAAAAACAATTCCTACTCCCTAGCCACACATAACAACACACTATATTGGCCTCTACATGAGCATGAGTCCAAAGCGTCACCTAATGGTGGCAGGGCTGTGGCCGTGGGGGTGATGGAGGGGGGCCAAGTTTGAGGTGGGGAGTAAGTTTGAGGTAGGGAGTAAGTTTGAGGTAGGGAGTAAGTGCAATGAGCGTCCATCCCAAGAGTGCTGCTTGACTGACGGCGTTAAAATTGCACTGAAACACGATGACGGAGCAGAATTGGCCTTCAACCCCCGCCCCCACACACACATACATTCACACATCCCACACACACACACACACACACGCAGCAGTAATTCTGTTATCTGCATTCAGAGGTATTATGTTATTCCATTACTTTAAAAGCTCTAAGTGACAGAGATGGAGACGAGAAGACAGGAAAGTGAAAGTGAGAGGGTCTCTGTAAAAGAAAGAGAAAAAGAGAATGAGAGAGTGACAGAGAAAGAGACAGAGTGAAAACGGAGAAAAGAGAAAGGAAACAGAAAGAATTCTGCATAGAGAAAAACCTAGAGAGAGAAACAAATACTGAGGAAGGGAGGGGGAAAAAAAAATTCTAGAGAAGAGAGTTAAAAATGTGTGCATCACTAGCTATCCATCCCTCTTTCCCCGTCTCTGTCTCTCTCTCTCTCTCTCTCGCTCTCTCAGACACGCGCACACACACACTCACACACACACACACACACACACACAGTCAGCTCTACAATTTGCAGTTGTGGGAGAGAGTCTATTGTCACAGCGGAAGCATTGCAGGTTTCTATGCAATTTTCTTTAGTCAGAAATGTGTGAGGGGGTGACATGAGGCCAACGTGATAGGACTGATGGTACAGTGTATATGTGTGCAAGCCCTATTGATTCTCTCTCTCTCTCTCTCGGTCCTTCTATGTGTCTGTGTGTGTGTGTGTGTGTGTGTGTGTGTGTGTGTGTGTGCACATATGTGGTGCAGCAGATCTGGTGAAGTGATGTATGGAGCTGGTGAAACTGCAGCAAAGCACCTAGCTAAGCACCACTGCAGTGTGTGTGTGTGTGTGTGTGTGTGTGTGTGTGTGTGTGTGTGTGTGTGTGTGTGTAAACTGACATGCTCTCTACCCCCTCCCCTATAGTCCGACTGCGGCAGAGTGTTCTCCATCTACACAGCTTACACACACACACACACAGACACAACATGAACGTAGGTACGCCTGTGTGTGTACAGTAGGCACTGTAGGCAGACATCATGTGTATGAGCATGTGTGTGTCGACAAACGTGTGTGAGTGCTTTGGGGAGTCCTGCTCACTCATTGGCGCAGGGAGAAATCCAATCTCTCCCCCTCTCTCTCTCTCTCTCTCTGTCTCCTTCTCTCCCTCTCTCCCTATCTCCCACCCTCCTTCTCATTTCTATGCGGTACGCACCCTCATTCTCCACCTCCTGAAGGACGCAATTAAAACTGCATGGGCATACCCCCAACACACACACAGCGTGCACACACACACACACACACACACACACACAGATGTTGCCGGTCGGCTAGGTTACATAACACTGCAGCAGTGAGGCTGTCACCTAGTCCTGGGACATTGTGTGGCAGAGGAGCCCCGATGTAAAACCCACTTCATAGCGAGACGCTGCAGCCTCACCAAAGATCATTAAATACTGACCAAGATAGAGCAACATAATACGTTATAGTGGGAGCGAACGTGAACGGTTCCGGTCTGCATAAGTAAGTACGTCACAATATAAACTTTTCAATGAT
>JAVQKI010095039.1:0-15855 GCA_036025975.1 Nematalosa erebi
CAGAGTTTATCAGTATGTTTCCCTTTATAAGCACATTTTCTGAGCATTCAGTAATAGCTGCAGAGCTGTTTTGTATTTGCCAATAAATCTTTTATCACAAACACAGCTGACTTTCACAAACTATCGTTCAAAGTACTCAGAAAGCACATGTTTCTGGAATTGGTTATTCACATTGAAAGCAGCTGCATTATTTTATCCTCTATTTTTTTTTTTATGGGCATTCGCTTAAGATCCTCTCCCCTTTTGTCCGTTTTGTTATCCTCCCCAATTTGCTCCACAAATCATCCATTGGTGCAAGGCATTGTTAGAGAGTGAAAGAATTGATTTCTTCGCCATGCTTCAACACTCCGACATAATTAGTTTACCATAAGCGTGCGTTTGTAAGCAGGATTTGGGTCACATTGCTCTGGGATGAGCTCAATGCAACTGTGCATCCAAGACGTCTGTCAGACGGCGTGGGGGATTAGCCGAGGCGTATCTAAACAAGGCTCTGTCGCCGGGCGCTTTGTTAGTCACGTCCCCCCTTCTCCCAGGATGTGTCTCTCCTGACCCCCGGAGCCTGTGGCAGAGTCGGTGCCTGTGTGAATGGCAAGAGCGGAGGGGCCTCCTCTCAGCTTTTTCTCCTCCTGGAGAAAACATTACACATCTCTCGCTGGATCTGGTTTCGTTGGCTGGTTCTGTTGTTTTTTAATACTTTGTGCAGCCAAGACAGAGCCAGTGAGTGATTGTGTGTGTGTGTGTGTGTGTGTGTGTGTGTGTGTGTGTGTGTGTGTGTGTGTGTGTGTGTTAGAGAGTAAGAATGAGAGTGGTGTTGAGCCTGTGTTTACATATGTATGTAATAAAGTGTTTCTCTTGCGGTCTTGATTGGAGAGAGGTGCAAAAATTCAGTAGGCCTGCATTGCCAGCATCTAATGTGACACAGAGCATCCCACACAAGCCTTCCCCAGCGCTTTGCCCTCACTAACCCGGACCCCATAGGATGCGGCGGCTTTGTTAGCTTTGTTAGCCGACATGCTACAGTAACAGACTTGTCTTTCTCTGTGTCCATGCGCTCCCGCTGTTGATTCTGCTGCTATCTCCGCAGGGTGTGTCTGTCTGTGTCTGCAGCAGGTGAAGAGATGCAGTGCTGCATTATACCCCCCCCCACTGAATGAATGGAGTTGGCTCCTGGTGTGTGTGTCTGTGTGTGTGTGTGTGTGTGTGTGTGTATGTTGCAGGGGGGAGGTTGTTATGGTGCACCTAACCGTGCTGCCCGATGTTTGTTGCCAGCCTTGTGGAATCCTCTTGTTTTCTTCTCCCACGTCTCCCTCCCTAACAGCCTAAGGGCATGGCTTCTCTGATGGTGGTGTATGGCTTAAATGATGTGCAATGTCTATGGATTTCTGTGTTTGTTAAGTTTCTCAGTGGGCTGTGAGTGTAACATGAATAAACAGAGTTAGTGCAATACAAGGCTGGTTATGAGACCAGACAAAGAGTCTGAGATAGTCTATAGTAACAATGGAGCCAAAACACCCACATTAAGTACAGACAGAAGTAGCTTGAGGAGCTGCTTACGTAAACAATGCAATCAAAAAGGGCTTTCCTACCCAATGAATAAGGAATAATGAATATTGTGTGTGTGTGTGTTTGCGTGCGTGCGTGCGTGCGTTTGCCTTTTTTTTAGGTGTTATTAACAGAGGTGAACAATAACAGTCCAATAGGAACACCTGTTACACGGAATGTGCCTGTCCGCATTGACATGTTTAAAGGGGTGAGCGACCAATTATGAAATGTTTTAATGTATTTATAGTTGATACTGGTCTGTTAGTATGCTTGTTATTGCATTTCATTATTGGCTGTGCCTTAAGTTTGTACATTGCTTTTTCAGATGCCTTGGGATGGGCTTGCTGAATTTGTAAGTTTAACCAGGAGATCTGTTGAATTTCCACTTAGAAGACAAACTTATCTGTACTTTTGGTTACGTCTATTATGGCTCTGAAGTGATTAAATATACTGCTATCTGTGTATGCACAGAGCACAGAGGTGTCCAGTCTGAGGAATGATACCCAGTACCATGTGACCATTTCAGCCTATGGGTGGGCAGGGGAGGGGCGACCCAGCATGCCAAGGGCCATTACGCCGGCCTCTCATGGTACGAACACACATAGACCACTGAACAAAATATACACTGATGTATGGGTAAATAACCTATAACTAAAAGGTGCCATGCTAGTCAGACCTACTTATTAAATCAATATATTGCACCAAAAGAATTTTCAACACAGCCTTGAAACATTTTCAATTTGCTGTTGTAAATTGGAACAGTCTTTTCAAGGAGTTTTTGTTAAATATATACACAACATGTAAAACATAATTAATCGACCCTCCATTAATTTTGGCCAATTTTGGTTTCCTCTGTCAAGGCCATGTAGATTGTAGAAGTTTACTCTAAGCCCAGTAGATACTAACTCTGGCCCGTTTAGCATTTTAGACACGCAACACAGCACAACTGCAGATAAACACATTTGACAGACAAAAGTACATTGTTAACTGCTTTTATAGCTGCTTTGTAGATGGGGAAACATGTGAAAGCTCCCTCTGTATTACTCTTGCTTTCTATGCCACAGAGAAATGCCTCAGGCCCTCCCCCCCATCAACACCGGATGTGGTAGCAGCATCTCATACAGAAATTGTGTTGACATGGAAACCGGGTGCATCTGAAGGGGCTTCTCCGGTACAGCACTTCCTGGTTTCCTACACCAGGTAAACAGCTTACTTCCTTGAGATAATAATACAGCACGCCAATGAGCAAAACCGTGGAAGGTTCACAAGTCATAAACTGATGCACTTCTCAGATGGAACATATAAGAAGAGATCATGACTTTTGCAGACACACATACATCTACACACACAGAAACACTCCCACACACACTCTCCCATACACATGGTCTATTCTGAAACCTGAACCTTTTTATTTTGCCAGATTGCTAAGTGTCTTTGGCTACAGACACACAGACCATATGCAAGTTTATTTTTTGAGTGTTGAGCAACAGCTGCTCTTGGTGAACTTACAGTAGCAAGCCTTGGAGTAGCTAAGAACAGAAACAGGAATTTGGCACCGCACAAAATCTATACAAATATTGGCACAGCTCCTCAGAATAAATGAATGTGGTCTGTTGCGGGAATCGTGGCCGACGTCCAACTAAGGGAAAATGTATACTTCCTGCTGCCTCTTTGTAGTCTCGCAATAGCTGAAAGAGTAAGAAACCAGGCACAGTGTAACCAAACGAGGCTGCATTGTCAGTTTTTCCTTGTTGCTGTTTGGAGGTTTTAACCACAACGTTAGAGGATGATGTTTATGCTACAAAGGTGGAGTGGACCCTGAGATCCAAACACACTGTCGCCAAAAACACTAAGCAAAAGCCAGTTCCAGAGCAAGTCTCTCACAGTGAGGCTATAAGACGTGTGAAGAAAAAAAGAAAGAAGATGGACCAAAGAAAATGGAGAAGCAGCCTAAAATCATGGAAGATGTTGTTTATTTGAAAGAGCCATTATAGCTGACTAGCCAAAGTGGTGTTGTATGGTCCATAGAGACCACACATTATGAGTTGGTTGCTCACACTGCACTGGACGCTCATGGATGTGACTAATTTTTGCTCATCAGGCGGGTCTGTTGCAGACTGAATGTAGCTTGTGCTTGTTTCTCTGGCTCTAGACTGCAACTAAAGTGCAACCATTGTTTGAGAATTTGCGAAAAAAAAAAAAAATTCCATTATCAAATTTGTGCTTTAAGTTATAGATCGCAAGGTTCAGATTCAAATATTTCGTATATATTATGCTTCAAATTGGCTTAGGTTTACCACCAACCTTCATGTCAGTGGAGCCTAGATTTAAGAAATTTTCGGACATATTTACCATGCTGTATGAAGAAAATGTGTGTGCAACCAGATCATGTCTTGGTTCAACCACTGAAACATTTGGTAGCACCAGTGCGACTAGTGGAAAAAATGAGAGCCCTGCCCCACCTCTATCCATTTTCAGCAAAAGTATCAAAGATGGACATTGCTTGAATACTTCTGTGGTGAATCATGGCTCTCACTGAATCTAAAGCATTCTGCTCTGAGGGCCCCCAGAAAGTGTTGTGCTCAGAGACCACCATCTATAGATGCCTTGAGGAGATGGGACCACACACTCAGATCAGACAAGATGTTTGTCAGTTTTCCAGTGCAAGGCCATTGTGAGAGCTGGACGGTCAGCTGCTCACAGACTTTTTGAGGACATTTAAATTTAGATTTCAGAGGCGCTGAATTGGTTCCAGTCTGTCAACACGACAGGGTTCAAGCGTGTGCATAATCAGCTTGCAGAAAAGGGGTTAGCGCACATCTCATTAAAACGGTATCCTCCCTTCCAGTCCTTTCACACATTTCTAGAGGTGCTAAAATGTTCAATTATTGTACGAGCATGTAGAGACCAGCGTGGTGTATAGTAGTGTATTTCATTTTGTGCTCAACATGGTATAGTTTTTTATGAATGTTGTTTTTTTTCTTTGTTATTCTTTAAATTGTATGACATATCTGATCGCTTGGCACTGCAGGTTATAAGATTGTAAAGCGTCTACCACCAGTGCAGCTCAAAAAGAGTCAGAGAGAAAGAGAGTGTGAGAGAGTTGTCATTGTCTTTCCAGAGGGTTCTAAAAAAACAAGCCAATTAAACTGGCAGATTTACCACCCCAAAAAAGAAATCCACAAGACACTATAATCCAAACAAACTTATTCTAAGAGGATGGAAAGGACTGGGATACGCTGTGACATGGATGGCTGGGAGGAGAAGAGACCACAACAGCTGAATATGACCTTACAAAAGCACCAAAACAAGGCACCTCCCAAAGCCACCTCCTAAAAAAATGTGTTTGTAGAAAAGGAGTCTCAAAGGGGTTCATGCGTGGGGCCACCCAATGAAAAAACAACCACAGTTTATCAGTCTGAAATACAAGCTGCTGTTACAGGTTCACCATAATTTTAGTTAACACTCTTTTTTTAATCCTTAAGGATTACATTGATTGTAATCTAGGAAAGAAAACATCTGTTTTTACAGGGAAAGTATAAACAAATTTCTGCCATGATTATTAGAACTTGGATATTGTCCTCATTTGATTTATTTTCCAAACCAGTTTGATATACAGTATTGCTGTCTCTGAGAATGTTATAAGCCATAAAACGGTACGAGCGAGGGCTGTAGAGGGCCTCTGTGATGTTGATAGAGTGGAGCACTGTAAAGTCTATATTATTCTCTCAGAGGAAAACTCTGATGGGATGGAAAGCACAGATGCAAGATGTTGCAGAGTTTCAGTCGTAGTCTGAAGGGCTGTTTCAACCATGCCTTACTTTATCCCTGTAGATTGAATGTAACATGTTTACAATATAAGAACATATTTACGATATAATAACAATATTTGTATACCATTTTTTATGCAGGAACTGTAGCTCAAGGCGCTTTGCAAATCACTATAGGAATGATGGTTTTGAAGGTTTTGACAGCTGGGTTCTCATGGTTTCTTTCTCTAGACCTGGGGTGGATACAGAGTGGACATCTCTTCGCGTTCCAGTTCCGACCCACTCCATGGTTCTGAGGGGACTGAGCCCGGACACACAGTACCAGTTTATGGTCCAAGCCGTGAATGCGAATGGTGCAAGTCCCCCAAGCTCAGTCAATGGCATTTGGACTCTGAGTGAGTGGCTTAGTGGCATGATTGCACACTATAAAATCTGGAGTTGAGAACGTTAAAAAAAGCAAGGCAGCAAACGGAGCAGTGTCTGTGAATTCATTTAACTTTGGGGTCTTAAGTGTAGTGACTTCAGAGTCTAGACTAAATAGCTTTGCCATACCATACTGTCATCACTACCAGGCTTTCCCATGCTTAAACTGAGTTGTTGGAAGAAGACTTATTATTCTGGGTTACTGTGGAAGTGTCACCAGTTTATTTATACTAGGTTGTTCCTGAACATTCATTTAGATTGAGGAAGAGGGGGGCTTAGCCACTTACAAGTTTTAATGGTCATTTTTCCTTTTTGGATTCTTCTTCTATTCTGTCTTTCCATACGTACAGTTTTTCACTGTTGAATATTTCTCACTGATTCATCATATTCATTACCACATCTTACTGCAGTGCCAATGTGTGCTGAAGTGCATGTTATCAATGTGTGCACAGATTGTTTTATCCAATATGACACCTCACATCTTCCCACCACATGCTAAATCACTCAACTATCCAAAATGTCTGGTTGGTGTGACAAAATGAGATCCGACGGTCAGACTTTGACAGCTCGTTTTTTTTTTTTTTTACATCGCTCACATTTGATAGTGTTTGATAATATGCCTGGCTCCTTCGGCTCCTGTCATACGCAGGTATTCAAGATGCTGGCAGTGGAGTGATCACCAAACAGCGCCTCATGCATCCCATTGCCAATGATGAGGCTGCTGCTGTTGACTATGACTACGGTGCCAACACTGAAGAGGTGAGACTACATACTGTACCTATTTGAGTCTATTGTAGCCTGTATGACCGCATTGTAAATAGCCTACTGCTGAATAGGCCCCATCTTTTTACCAAGTGTTTATGCCTTGTGAGTGTTCTGGCGCTGCCATTTTGGATATCACCGAATGGTTCAAAAGTTGCTCATAGTGTCATACTAGTACAAGCAGCCAAGCAGCAATGAGAAGACTAAGCAACCCTGCAGGACATAATTACTATGGAAATGTAATGCCAGTGAACACCACACTAATTGAACCACAATTAGCCCAGGATATGAAGTCATTGCCCGTTTTTGTATGTTAGTCCAGATGGATCTGGCAACAATTAAACTTTGTTGGCAGGTAAATGCAGAACCTGTATTTTATCAACCACCTGCTGAATTATAAGCTCACTTTCTGTTAGAGAGAAAAAGCTTTTTAAAAGATAAAAACATCTTTCTATAAGAATTGGTGGCAGATTATCTTTAGCCAGTGCTATAATGGATCTGAATCTGCGGCATGAGGAAAACAAAAAATCTTGAAGGAGGTACTGGATGTTTTAGACTTTTAGGTTAAAATATCCCAAAATGACCTTGAAACAACAACAGTATGTGTTGTGTACAACTGTATTGACGTTGTGTCAAAAACACCTAAGGATCACATTGTTCAGATATCTGCTGAAGTTGGCATGCAGATCAACTAGCTTCTGTCTGGCTGTCCAATGCATGCGAGTAAACATAATGTCTGTGTGGAGAGCTGACATTTTATTGCATACTGTTCCTTGGCATGCCATATTGCTGGACTTTTATCATGTTGTTTTATTGGTGTTTAACACACTTTGTTGGCAGAGGAAGAAAAACTATAATAAAAGAATATTAAATGAGGAAGAAACATGGTGGGTTCCTTCTCATCTTAGCTCCTTGGCCCTCAGTCAAAGTTAGGTGCTTAGCTACTGTACATAGAGCATCACTGCTTAACCCCAAGTAAAAAACAGTTCTCTCTCTTAACAATGGAATTCTCTTTTCTGATCGGCTGATGAGGTGGAAATTAACTTTGCATTACTAGCTACCTCTGAAGTAGATCCAAAAAATGTCATCAATGAATCCCATTCCATATCAATGCGCTTATGAATGGTAACCATAACAACCAAAGTAAAGTATGTCATGCTGTACTTTCCCCCCTTAGCCGTAGCTATAATAGGTTATTTTCTGTAGTTCATGCACGATTCCTAAATATGAAGAAGGTTATAGATAAACTTTTATCCTAAATACAAATGGGAGTTAAGTGGGATAACGGCCTCCAAGGTGACCAGTTCGATGGAACTAATGACTTGGTGGCGGCAACTTGCCACAGAGTTCTTAGCCGCCACCTCGCCATTATTTCCATCGAACTGGTCGCCATGTTATCCCTTGCTTTTAATGCAATTAGTTTCCTTTGCAGTTTCACTACTTGGACCCCAGTAGTAAATATTGACACATTGTGTCCTCAGCCATTCTTGGCGCTTTGAAGGAAAGCACAATGTTGTGTTTCTGCTTGATCCTCTGCAATTGTTGGCAACATGGCTAATATTCAGAGATTATTGCATTACTGGGTTAAAAAAATATGCGGTTTAACTCAATGTTCTAGGAAATCTCTGTTATTACATACAAGATATTTGAGAACATTGAGTTATTACGTTTTTAAGAAACTATTATATTGTTGGGATCTACAGTACATACCAAATTGATTTTGTCATTGTTCTTGGCACCCAAATTTGCACTGAAGCCACAGCCATTTTCTCTAAGAAATGCATTATCATGGTTGTCTATTAATTTTTGCCATACAGCTCTCTTCCAACAGAGATCCTGCTGTGCCCTCCCGTCCAGAAACTCCCGCTTTACAGATAGGAGACAATGTCCGGAGCATTACCCCCATGGCTGCTGTCTCCACCCCCTCCGACACCCACTCCGGTGCCACCCTTGGCCCTCCCTTGCCCCCTGCCGCCCCCATGACGCAGTGGCAGGGGGCACTGAGGCGCCTGCGTGACCTGTCCTGCGAGGACGCTTTGTGCCCACCGCACACCATCTGCGTGGATGACCACGCCAGTGGGGGCTCCCGCTGCCCGTGCACCCTGGGCAGGCAAGGCCCATCCTGCACAGAGAGTGAGTGAGCCCACGAGAACGAGTATACTTTGGGCTTGAGTACACAGATAGAATTCTGAAGGAAGCAAATAACAGACAGACAGACAAACAGACAGATAAATGTCATTTAGTCAACTGATTTGAGAATTTTTGTCTCTATCACTAATGTGAGCGTGAACATGATCTGTAGTTAATACTGAACATTCATCTAAATACTCCATCTGATTTCATTTGTTGAACACACATCATCTGAATGCTTCCTGTCTCTAAACCATGAATATTCAAACACTTAACTGCCATGAATCTGAAAATCACAACCTCATTTGATGTAATTGTATGTCTTTAAGAGTGAAGGGCCATTTTGGGTTTTTTCAAATGTTATTTTTAGCAAATGTAAGCCACCATAACGTACCATGTTCAACTTTGAGTAACCTATCCTGCAAGCCACATGTAGAGCCATTTAGACAAGCCAAGCCATTTAGAGAACTCAAGGCAGTTTCCTGTCAAACATCATCCTCCAGTTTTTATCACTTTGAGGGCTGGCTCTCTATGACCTCTGTGGGTCAAGTGAGAAGTCATGTTTCAAAAAGGCACATGAAAGGTTGGCTCTGTGTGTGTGTGTGTGTGTGCGCGTGTGTGTGTGTGAGTGTTTGAGTGTGTGTGTGTGTGTGTGTGTGTGTGTGTGCGTGTGTTGGGTGTGTGTTGGGTGTGTTTGGGGGTTGGGCATGGCAGATCTTTCCTGTCACATGGAGGTGTAAGATGCTGTGATGGTTTTCCCAGAAGAGCAGCACCGCTCTCAGCTTTGTCTGGGTGGGGGGCTCAGCCACCCGTGCCTGACACATGCTTGTACAGAGAACCCAGAGAACAGCCTTGACCTCCAAAGCAGCTAGAGTACTCCAAGAGACAGAGAGAGAGAAAGAGAGAGAGAGAGAGAGAGAGAGAGAGAGAGAGAGAGAGAGAGAGAGGACAGGAAAAGAAGAAAGAGAGTGCACGGCGTGGGAGCAGACATAGAATGCAAAGGCAAGATGCGCAGTTGGAGGCATTCTCACCTGATTATGACCAGTTTGGGGAATCGTTTGTGAGGTCTTAAAGCCACAGGTCACGCTACTTAAATAACTTCTTATGGTCCATCTGCGCTTCAGTGTTGAGAAAAAAATATCTGCACGTTTAGATCCATGCAAAAGTGTTTATTTCCAAGCTTTCGGTCATACAGTACGACCTTCATCAGGGTATTGTACACAACATACTAAGCTGTTCATCAGGCTATGCACGTCAGAGTACAGAACAAAACTTGGAAAACAAGTCTAAACAAAAAACTTCAGGCCTGTATACAATCCTGGCTCTGTAAATGGCAAACAAACATAACTGTCCTGGACGGAGTTGTAAGGTAACTATCAACACATTACATCAGGAGCAGGGAGGAGAAATTGGCTCTCTTAGATTGGAGAGTAGTTAGATTGGCTTAAATATAAACAGTTGTCTGCTAGAATAAAAGAATCAATGCACTGCGCTAGTTTTTTTTTTTTTTTCTTTTTTTTCACAAGATGTTGGTGACTCTTCCTCAAAGCACAAAGCAGAGTGTGTGTGGGTGGGGTGCTGTGTTTGGATTGGACCATGAGCACAGATATCATCCATTTCCAGAGTCATAGACTCTTCCTCCAGTGTTTCCCAATCATTGCCTTGCATGTTGCAGCTCACCATAGCCTAATTTGCCCCACCATAGACTAGACATGGACCAAAAATATTTCAGCCGTATCTGATGCACGAATTCTAACGCTACTTTCTAACTTTTTCGCTTGCAGTATTTTCAGCTCTGCTATAGAAGCAATGGACAAAAGTTGTAGTCAAATTACATAAGTGCACCGTATGCGTTCTAGACGCTTCCCCATAGTCTCATAAAACCCTGACCTCTTATCATTAGCCTTAACCTTTCATAGCACCATACAACTTTACAGTAGCCTTCACTTACCTTACCACACATTTTTGCTAAACCTATCAAGACTGTTCACCGCTTGACATTTGTCTCCTTTCAGTGGTGGCGGTACAGTTTCCCAGACTGTATGGGTATTCCTACATGGCCTTTGACCCTCTAAAGAACTCCTTCCACTCCTTCCACATCAGCCTGGAGTTTAAGGTAACATTAATGCTGTGTCCTCGACCTGCACTCAAGCTCAATAGGCTGAGGCTGGTTTCTTATGATGTGTATGCTTGCAATGCCTGTCAAAGTGGAAAATTAAATCAAGGATAAACTTTTTTATTTACCATTTCATTTGAATTGTATTGACTGTCAGTGTTTTTTCAGGAAATTTTTCAATTAGGCCAATAGGGCTGTTGGGAAATAGTTATTGTAGTGTGTGTGTGTGTGTGTGTGTGTGTGTGTGTGTGTGTGTTTATGCACCCAAATGCTCATGACTGCACTTGTGACTGTGTGTGTGTGTGTGTGTGTGTGTGTGTGTGTGTGTGTGTGTGTTTCTATGTTCTCCCTACAGGCAGACAGTGTGGATGGACTCCTGTTTTACTGTGGGGAGAATGAACATGGATACGGGGACTATGCCTCTCTCGCTCTCATCCGAGGGAAACTGCACTTCAGGTCCCTCCTCCCATCCCTTCTTTCAGCCACAGGGTTTCTGTACACACGTGACTTCTCTCCGTGTTGATGGTCCCATTAATACATTATCCTCAGTCCTTTTTATACAAAAACTTACCATACTGAAGATCCACTCTCCACTGAAGAGAAGGATATCTGTGGCTTAAGATGTGTGTGTGTGTGTGTTTGTGTGGGTATACTGTATGTGTGTGTTTGTGTTTGTGTATGTGTTTGTGTTTGTGTGTGTGTGTGTGTGTGTGCAACTGAGGCTTGTTGTGTGTGCTCCAAGTGTATCTGGAGCAAACAGAGATTTTCTTTTGCCACATGACTGCAGAAGAGTTTTTGCTCCTCCAGAGGTGTGTGTATACTGTGTGTGTGCGCTCTTGTGTGTGTGCGTGTGTGTGTGCGCGCGTGTGTGTGCGCGTGTGTGTGCGTGTGTGTGTGTGTGTGTGCATGTGTGTGTGTGTGTGTGTGTGTGTGTGTGCGTGTGTGTGTGTGCGTGTGTGTGTGTGTGTCTGTGTGTGTGTGCGTGTGTGTGTGTGTGTGTGTGAGTGCTATGCAGCTGAGGCCTTCTGTGTGTGTGTTGTGCCGCAGGTATAACTGTGGGACTGGCGCGGCTCATTTGGTCAGTGATTGGCCGGTGCTTGTGGGCCAGTGGCACAGTGTGAGCGTCCACAGGGAGGGCACCAGCGGCTGGCTCCGCCTGGATAACCATGCACCTGTCACCGGCCAATCACAGGTGAGAACGTATACAGTACAAACACAAACACTCACACACACAAGCACAGACATGCAGAATATACACTGACCACATCCTAAAGCCTCTTTTGTTGTTTTTGCTTTGGAAGCAACATTGTTGAAGAACTGATATTTATGCCCCTTGGTGTGAATATACGATTCCATTTGCATAACTGAGACGGCAGGTACCCAGTTTGTCATAAATGTGAATTAAAATGGTCATGATCCTCCCTGATGGACTACCTTACATACAGTAGTGTAATGGTGCACTACTGGTGCATGTTGCCAATATCTGACACACTTCTGTATAACACACCAGTGTAGCACCGTTGTATTAGGGTCGAGATGGTAAAAAAATTGCATCGTCTAACTTCTGTTATGTCCCTTCAAATAACCCTTAAGCCATAACATTAAGAGCACCTCTGTGTGGAGAAGTTGAAACCCCTTTGTTCATGAGCTTACAGCATCTTTGCCTGTGCAGGGATCTTACACCAAGATCACCTTCCGCACCCCACTCTATGTGGGAGGGTCTCCTAACGGCTACTGGCTGGCAAAGGCAGCAGGTACCAATCGCGGGTTCCAGGGTTGCCTGCAGAGCCTTTCAGTCAATGGCAAGGTGGTGGACATGAGGCCGTGGCCGCTGGGACGTGCCCTCACCGGGGCTGACGTGGGTGAGTGGAGGCACTAAGGCTAGAAGCACATGAGCACAGAAGCTGCTGTTCAAACACACATGTCAAGCACTGTCGGTAGATAGCAACCGAATTTGGTACAACGTACAGTAGACCAAATAGCGAAATGCTAGCCAATGCTGCCTGATGAGGGCAAGGAAGTTATGATTTCCTGAGCGCCCATCAATTAGCGTTAGCTGGCAGTTCACTACTTTGGGCTACTTTGTGCCAAATGCTGTTGCTCTTATACCTACTGACAGGACTTGGCAGCCAACAGAGATACTTTATGGGCTTACTGACACCGAAGTCTTTGAGGGTTTAAGGCAAAGGCATTGCTAGACCCTTTTTATTGGAGCACATCTCCAAGTACTGATCAGCTGTGCCCAAGTAACAAGCTAATGTTTTAGATGCAGTATCTATGCCCCAGTACAGCTTCTAGTGCCCCAGTGGAGCTTTAGGTCTAGCAATGCCTGTGGTTCAGGGGTTAGGGTTTAGGGGAGACATTGAGATTCAGCCACTGAAATGAACAGACTGGGATATAGACACAAATAAGCACCTCTGACCCAGATGTACTGTACATATGCAGATATACTGTACAAAACATAATGATGCTTAAAATCACAAGAAATATGGATACACACACACACACACACACACATGCGTATGAACAGGTTACGATCCAAGTCTTAATAACTCCACAATAGTTTTTTATGTTTGCTTTCGTTTTGCTGCTGGTGTGCTTTGTATTTAGCTCTGTATTTAGAGCAGCCTGCGTGAAGTGACTAGCTTGGCTGTGTCCCTGCCTAGGCGAGTGCAGTGAGCACGCCTGCTCGGGGGTCTTCTGTGCCAACGGGGGGACATGCTTCAGCACTGGAGCAGATGCCTCCATTTGCCTATGCCCGCTGGGATACGGAGGAGCGCTCTGCCAAGAGAGTAAGCATCCCCCCCCCCCCCCGCCTCACATGGGTTTGATAAAGAGCTCTACATTGTCATGCTGTCAGCATATTTCTCCACAGATTTCACACTTGATTACGGGTCTCTTTTTTTGTTGTTCAAAGCTGCATTGCTGGGAGGGTTTTTTTTAGGTGCCGGTCCTTTGAATAGTTTCACAACAATATCTATTGTTGAGAGAAAATTGTTGGTTTAAAGCAAAACCAAGTTTTTTAGCACCTTGCCAGAGCAGAGTTGGGTAAGCAACAAGAATGTTTTTCCTCCTCGTAGGCGTCTGGCTCGCTGTGCCCCACTTCAACAAGTCGTTGCTGTCGTACGCTAGTGCCCCCTGGCCTTACCCACAACGGCACTACCTGTCTTTCACGGAGTTCGAGATCACCTTCCGGCCGTTGGCGCTCAACGGAACCCTGCTCTACTGCCAGGACGCCAACAGCAGTGACTTTCTGGCGGTCACCCTGGTGGGCGGTCATGTGGAATTCCACTTTGACTGTGGCACAGGAGCTGCTGTTCTCAGGTGAACTCATAGGGCACAGAGTGACATCTTGTGGACAAACAGTGTAACTACAACTTGTCTTTGCGCTGTAGTCACATTTTCTGACCTCTGTCTTTAGTGAGGGTATGTGTATGAGCTTTTGCTTTTGCCAGTCTGTGAAATGATGATGTGTCAATTTCACCCTGTCAATGGTGAACTTGAATACATGTGTCAAGCTTGTAGCGTGACCAATAGAGATGTAAGAGTCAAGTCAACTCAAATTTTATTCATATAGCACATTTCATACTGCATGCATAAACTCAATGTGCTTTAAAGGCAGAGAATAAAAAAAGTTAACACAAACACAAGAAGTTAACACATTTACAGCTTCAACAGGGTGAAATCCACCAAAAGAACTTGGGAGCAGAACAGAAAGCCATATTGTGCTGTTTATTTCCCATCTGCCCCCAGGAGTGAGGAGGCTGTTAGCCTGTTCAGGTGGCATGAGGTACGAGCATCGCGTACTGCCAGGAAGGGCATCTTGCAAGTGGACAGCCAGAACACAGTGGAAGGCATGGCAGAGGTACAACTCTGTTTGGCGCTGTGTCTTATTCTCTCTTTTCATTTGTCTCTTTTTGTCTCTCTTTTTTCTTCATTTTTATCTTACTTTCTCTCTCTCTCATTCTCTGGCTGTGTACGTATGTGTATGAAGTAATGCACAGTCATCCCTCTACATCCTGCAGGGGGCATTCACTCAGGTCCGCTGTAGCTCTCCTCTATATCTGGGTGGAGTCCCAGACTATAGCGCCACCTGGAGGGGTTCTGGAGTACTGGAGCCATTTACTGGGAGCATACAGCAGGTGGTGCTCTCACACTCGTTTGTTCTGTTTTGTTTGTTCTGTTCTGTTTGTTCTGTTCTGTTCAGAATTGTGTAACTGTGTCTCTGTGTCCTGACCTGATATCACATATTGTATTGTACCTCTGAGCTGTGCACTGCGTGGATTGTGTGTGTGTGTGTGTGTGTGTTGAGAGATTCTGTTTTGAAGTGGAAAGCTTGTATTTATACCACCAGAACTAATATGTATGTATGCATGTGTGTGTGTATGTGTGTGTATAAACATGAAATCTGCATTACTATGTGTGCCTCTTACAGTGTGCAGATTAATGCTGATGTAAAATGTGTGCTATTCTGTGTCTATGTGTGTGTTTGTGTGTGTGCCCACTCAGAAAATGATATTTTCAATGACACTGAACTTTTAATGATGATAAGAATATGAAATGTGGTGTTTCTATTTGACTTCTCCTGTGGTACCAGGTCTTGCTGAATGACCGTGTGATCCCGCTCACCGCATCCTCACTGGAGGGGGTTAACGTGGGCAATGCAGAGCACCCCTGCCGTGCCCGCCCGTGTGCCAATGCTGGGCTGTGCCAACCCAGGGAGGACCAGTACCAGTGCGACTGCCCGCTCGGCTTCCATGGAGATCACTGTCAGCAAGGTCATCCATAACCTCACTACCAGCCAGGGCTAGACCAGGAACACAACTGAAGCGATGATTCCACTGAGCAAAAAAACTGTTTTAGGAGACTGGACTAATTTTTTTTGACGTGCCCACCGCTATCCCATTGGCATATACACTGATTATAGTAGAGGGTAAACATTGCACCAAATGCCCTGTAAAGAGAACGCTTCAGTTGTGTATACAGTGTCAGCCTAAGTAAACTGCTGTGTAGGTTTTTCAGCAGTCACAGTCATTTCTGTGCATACAAGTAATATTATAACATGGAAAGGATTAACTAGTGATTGACACAGATATTTAGCCTGGAAGGGTT
>JAVQKI010095142.1:0-17030 GCA_036025975.1 Nematalosa erebi
AATTAGAACATCATCTTCTACTTATCATCATTCATCTGCACGCGTCAAGACAAATCCAACTCAGTCACCAGTAGTAACCAACCAGGGAACAAAAGGGGAAACTGAAAAGGCTGCTACAGAGTGTGTGTGAGAGAGAGACTGTGTGTGTGTGTGTGAGGGAGAGAGAGAGAATGTGTGTGTGTGTGTGAGAGAGAGACAGAGAGAGAGACAAAGAGAAAGAGAGAGAAATAAAAAGAGAGCGAGTGTGTGTGTGTTTGTGTGCGTGTGTGTGTGTGTGTGTGTGTGTGTGTATATGTGTGTGTGTGTGTGTGTGTGTGTGTGTGTGTGTGTGTGTGTGTGTGAGAAAGCCTCCAAACACAGAGCTGCTGGACAGGAGCGGCGGGGGGAAGTCTGAGGCTCCAGGAGAAGTGCTCATGGAGCTGCGGCGCTGTCCAGCCGCCCCTGCCAAACACTAATAAAGGCTGCGCCACGCCGCACCGGCACGGCCTGCCAACACACACACACACACGCATGCACACAGAGATTCACATGCATACACACCAATACACATGCACTGACAGTCTTACGCGCACACACACACACACACACAGACAGTTATACACACACACATGTACACACACACACAAACACACACACACACACACAATCATACACACACACACACACACAAGAACACAGACAGTCATACCTACACACACACGCACACACACACACACACACACACAGACAGTCATACATACTGTACACATACACACACACACAGACATGCGCGCGCACACAGAGACTCACATACATACACACCCACACACATGCACTGACAGTTTTACGCGCACACACACACACACACACACAGTTATACACACACACATGCACACACACAGAGACTAACACACACACACAAGAGCACAGATAGTCATACCTACACACATACACACACAGACACTCACGCACACGCACGCAGACACACACACACACACACGCGCGCGCGCTCTCATTCACAATACACACACGCACACATATCACAAGAGACACACAGACACACTCATACACCCTGTGCTCTTTGTCATCCTGGTTTTTGTTTGAAAGGAGGGATAGCTCTGTTTTTCCTTTTCCCTTTCGCTGGCTCTGGACACGTCACTGCTCCGGAGCGGAGCCATAAGCTGCCGCAGGCTGCATTTGGGCAAGGTATTGCATTAGGGCCTGACCTTCAACCTAGACGCGCGTGCAGAGGTGCAGCAGAAAAGCTAACGTGACAGCTCGTCCACAGACAGCCTGCAGGCCTTAAACACATGCACGTTTATTTATGTGTGTGTGTGTGTGTTTGTGTGTGTGTATGTGTGTGTGTGAGGAATAGAGAGTTTATGTTAGTGTGTATCGTGCAATGACGGATTGTGCTGTAGGCACAACACACACACACACAAGGCTGAGGAGAAACAGGAGTGTGTGCGGACAGCGTCCTCCACGCGCAGCCCTCATTTTCCTGGAGGGGCTCCCTGTCAGCGACGCCTCAGCCCAGTCGGATCTGTGCGGATCTGGGCTCGAACCAGGCGGCACACTGGGTCTGGCGGTTTTTTAGTCCTGGTGGCTGGAAGACCCAATGTGGATGTTGGCCGGATGGGAATGTATGTGTGTGTGTGTGTGGGTGTGTGTGTGTGTGTGAGTGTGTGTGTGGGTGTGTGTGTGCGTGTGTGTGTGTATGTGGATGTTAGTGAAGGAGGTTACAACTGGATGGCGATGTCCACGGAAAACCGTAAAGGTCATAGTCTGATCCATCTCACATTATATACAGGAGCAGACAGCCAAAGTCCAGATCCAGGGCACACAGGAAGGAAATTCTTGTTCCCTTCCCACATGGAATTTTCCGGTAATGCACCGTAGAAGAGGCAAAAAGGTGAAGAGCGGTGCTTAGGTTCCCTTGACTGTGGAATCTTACAGGATTATAAAACAGCTCTGGAGGAGAGCTACCTGAAGCACAGATGGAATGCTCATAGTTTGATATTTACGATGCAAGGACAGCTAAGCTGGAGTTTTCCTTTCAGTGATGACCATTAGCTTTAAAAGCTGGAGGATGGAAGCCAACACTGTCTTTCTTTCCTTTCCTCTCTCTCTCCCTCTCTCTCTCCCTTTCTCTCTGTCACTCTGTCTCTCTCTCTGCAGGAGAAAGTGTTCCAGATTGCCTCTCGGGCTGAATCAGGGAAGGGGAGATGTTCCTTCAACCCTCAGGTCAACACAGTCTCAGTCATGCTGAGTAAGTTTTCCACCCCCCAAGCCTTAGTAGTGACACTTCGAGACACTTATAACCCTCTCTCCAAACACAAACACACACACACACACACACCTACATAAACACACCCATACAGTACTGTATATACAATGAGACCACCCCCTTTCCCCATTCGTGCGACCTCACAGGTCACCCGGCAACATCCCGCTCCGTCAGCGCCGGCCCTTTGATCTGTGATTGGTCGCAGGGTGTCCGGTTGCTGTTGACACACAGCCAGCGCCGCGGAGAGCGTTTGGCATTGCATGCAACGGCTCGCCTTTCAGACACCTGAACCCCGTGTGCCCGCCCGCCTGCCAGCCCGCCCGCCTCGCACCCGCCAAACCCTCCCCCTGAACTCTCCTGCCCCTCTCCTTGCCACTCCCTTGCCCTCTTTTGCCCTGGCCCATCAGAATACCTCTGTGCCCAGTAGATCTCTAGAGATCAACTACACTTGAGAACAAGCAGCAGGTTGAACCATTCAAATAAACGTCTTTTCCTCAAGGAGATTTATATATAAAGAAGGTGCAATCAGAGACCCCCATGGTTAATTCTCTATAAAATGATCCAGAAAATTCTTTCCAGGAGGCTTCTAGACAGGCCCACAGCAATCAGCTCTATATCAGATTGGATAGCCCTTTCTCAGTCCTGAGGATCTCCCTGTGCCACTCTGAAGAAATTGTTCCATATGGACCTGTCAGCCTGTGAAGGAACCAGTTAGGGTTATATGTTTCACAATAGCACTGTATAGTCTCTGTATAGTGCGGTATGGCGGACTGGATGTCCAGGTTGGAACAGCAGTGGAAGTCTGGGGGTTGGGAGCCGATGGGCCGTGCCGCTGAAGGGGGCTGATGGCTGCAGGCTGGCGCTTGAGGCCCCCTGCCTGAGGCCGCTAAGAGGCTACATCTTTCCCGTGTCGAGCTCCTGCGGCGACAGCCTCCGCGCGGCCGTCCACGCTCTGCGGGCTGTCGACACGCTTCCCTCCCATCAGCCCCCCTCTTGGCCTCCCGCCACACGCCACGGAGAGATGGACCAAGCCGTGGAAGAGCGCAGAAGGCATAAGGAAGCACTGGGAGAGGGTCACTGGGAAAGAATGGGTGGAGAAGCGAAACAGGAATAAATCCAAAGTGATGGGCCTTCTCTGTCTCCACTTTGGCCACGAAGATGCAGAAAGTTATTTTAACGTGTAACTTACATTTGGAAATGGTCTTTATCCTGCACGCATCTTCCAATCCATCTGCAAGATGACGCACTTACACACACACACACACAAACACTCCCACACTCCCACACACACACACACACATACATACTTACTGTACTGTTTTCTTTTTGGCTCGTGTTGGAGTGATTGCAGCTGATTATTAAAATGTCGTCTTGCTATTGCAACACTGCATCTCACATAAGCTGTTGCAGCTTGCTTGGAAGACTTGGTGGGATTTTTGCATTTTCTGGCAGATGTTTGAGAGAGACAGTGCCTCTGTTGTTGTTGTCTTCAGACCAGGAGCTCTTCTCCGGCATGTACATCGACTTCATGGGTACGGATGCTGCCATCTTCCGGAGTCTGACCACCAGGAACGCCGTGAGGACCGACCAGCACAACTCCAAATGGCTAAGCGGTGAGAAACACACAACTTTTTCCCCCAAAATTCCTGTGTTTACTGAGTTATTTACAACACAACTGTCAAAACACAACACAACTGGTAATATTTCAGAGGTCCTTTCCAGAAGTAGTCCTCTCGGGCAAAACATATGGTGTCAATGGCAAAACGAAGTGTCTGTGTTTATTGGAGGAAATGTGGAGCATAGGGTGGGTCGATGGGGCAGATTCATCAACTTTAGGTGACCCTGGGAGAACTAAACCTGCCTGACGAGCTTATTTGCTCAATGAACAACACACTCCATAAATCTGGCCATCCCCAAAGTCCATCTGAAATAACAGAGCTGATATTAAACATGGCCGCATATCATGTCAATTTTTATGATTTCTCTCCTCCTCCTGCCTCTTCTTCTTCACTGAATGTCACAACACCAGTCATCTCCTCCCTGACCCCCAGCAGTAATAAACACCATGTGTTGTTAGAGAGGGGAGAGGGAATAAATAAAGAGAAAAACAATGTACAGTGATATCCTTCATCTCTTTTATTGCTTATTCACTTGTATGTCAGAACAGACCTCCAGTCATAGGCCCCCAAGTCAGCTCTGGTTCTTTCTGGTTGCTGCAGTCAGTGGCACGCCAGGGGAAGACAGGCAACCAATGGGCCGGCTGCAAGCCAGCTGGGCAACTGTTTACTTTTTCTTGATCAAGGCCTTATTTGTTTGTTTGATGTGTATTTGTTCCCACGGCGCAGAGCCCATCTTCATCGACGCACATCTGATACCGGATGGGTCCGATCCCAACGACGCAAAGCTCTACTTCTTCTTGCGCGAGCGTTTGACCGACAACAGCGGGAACACGAAGAACATCCACGCCATGGTGGCGCGAGTGTGTCCGGTGAGTGGGTGTGTGAGTCACACAAGTTTTATGGGCCTGTTTGGCTTTTTTACTTTGTTTTTGTTCATGAAAGGAAGGCTTGTCACCAATTTGTCTTTTCCTTCTTACTTCTCCTTTCATGTGCGTCACTTCTTCATTTTATTCGTTCACTTTATTTTCTCTTCCCCTCTCTCTCTCTCTCTCTCTCTCCCTCTTTTTCAGAATGACACTGGTGGCCAGCGAAGTCTGGTGAATAAGTGGACGACCTTCCTGAAGGCCCGTATGGTGTGCTCAGTGCTGGAGGAGGATGGCACCGAGACACACTTCGACGAGCTCGGTGAGCGGAAAAAGAAAACGTTTCTGAGCCAGCCCCTTGGGAAACCCACTCTCTCCCTTGCCTATTAGCAAACCTGCACTGTCTCATGTCATTATGAAAGCAGCTTGATAACTTATCTTGGTAACTAGGTAACCATGTGAATTCGGGCTGCATCTCGGCAATAACTCCACTACAGATGTTTAAAGGCCAAATGCTGTATTTCATTACTTCTTTACGCTTCCTGTATTCCCGCTGATGGTTTTTCCTTGCCTGAGTGTTGGCACGCGTCAGGCTGGAGGTTCTGAGTGTGGAATTTGGGTGGAGGGGGTTTCATCTGAATTCCATCCTCTCTATCTCACAAACATATTTTGTGTGTGCGTGCGTGTGTGTGTGTGCATGTGTGTGCGTGTGTGTGTGTTGGGTGGAGGGTGTTTGAGTGAAGCCGATTGAAAGACATCACTCACATATCGTCATGCTTGTTTTCCAGAGAGTGTGTTTTTGCTGGAAGCGGACAACCCCAAAGGCCTCCTGGTGTTTGGCGTCTTCACGTCCACGAGGTAAGGACCTCTCGCCACTCGCGCCTGATGATCCAATGACTCTAGGGAGCCTGTGGGTGTGTGTGGATATCAGAGTGAGTGAGTAACTGAACGAGTAAGAGACTGTATACATGTGTGTGTGTGTGTCGGGGGGTAGTCTCTGTAGCAGAGGTGTGTACAACTTATCGGGGGCTTCTCAGAGCATACCTCACCAGAGAGCGCGAAGTGTCTTGTTACACCACAGCGATATCTCCCGCTGCCTTGGACATTCTAGACGTTTCCACATCTCTCTGGCTCGCCGGAGACAAAGCCCATAAACAGCATCTCTCTCGAAGGAACTTCCAGAACATTAACGCAAGTCCCACAAGTTTATGTGCCGCGATCCGATACGCTCGCGAGGCATGTTTTGTCAGACAGGAATTCCACCACCATACATACACTTCACTCTATGCCAGCACTCGCTCCTCTTGAGGCAAGCTATAATTATGACCCCCTCCGAGTAGCCATAGTTCCTGTGTGTTCTCCACAGCGCGCCCGCACCAAAGCTGGCGCGGTGGCGGAAACGATGTGGTCAGCACCACTGGAGTGCTCGCTTAGAGAGAAGAACAAAAAAAAAGTTCTGACTCTGTGGCTGCATTTTGTTTGGGTCTTGTTTCCACCACTGGTACACGCTCTTGAGTGGAGAGGGACCATGGCTGGTCCTCTCTCAGACGCACGCCAAACCAAACAAGCAGGGGCGGTTTTTTGGGGGGTGGGTTGGTGGAGTGAATGTTGTGTCGCGTTGTGGAGCCTGTCTGCGACTCTCAGAACTTTGTTATCCCTCGCTTCGCACACTGGGCTTCCCTCCTTCTTCATCCATATTTTTTCTTTTTCCTGTGTGGTCAGTGTTTGCTCGCTTGAACAATGGTCCTCTGTGAGTCAGCGTCGCATAGCAGGCAAAGAGTCCGGCCAACACTGCAACATAACCCTCAGGGAAAGAGAAGAGGTGTTCCATTCTTCAGAGAGAGTAAAAGCGAATGAGAGAGTGAAGTTTTCTTTGGGGTTATATGGTTTGGATGTCCCTTGAAATCCTCCAGGCTGTGTTCATAGTACTATACCATGGAGAAGGATGGGAATGGAACTTTCTAGAAATTTGAGATTCCTCTCCCTCCTGTCTTCAACTACATTGTCTCTTTATGTTTGTCTTTCTCTTCTTCCCCTCAGCTCCGTCTTTAAGGGCTCAGCCGTGTGTGTGTACAATATGGCCGACATCCTGACCGTCTTCAACGGGCCCTTTGCCCACAGGGAGGGCCCCAACTTCCAGTGGGTGGCTTTCCAAGGACGCATTCCCTACCCCAGACCGGGCACAGTGAGTTCCATCTTTCCAAGTGCCATCTGCCTCCAATACCGATTCCATAGCCCCAAGAGCTGATATTTCCAATGCAGATAGAACTGAGCTCATTGGTTGTTTACAATGCTTCAAATTGGGCCAAGGCTCAGTAATTAAGATGACTGAGAGAGGGACATTAGTAATGTCAACAAAAAGTTGGATTACGTGCATGTTAACTTTGACACGTTGAAACTTTTGAGTCCAATCTCCACCCCCCTCGCCCCCGTCTCTTTGTTCCTTTGTTCCAGTGTCCTGGGGGAGCTTTTACGCCCCACATCCAGAGCACCAAAGAGTTCCCGGACGATGTGGTGACGTTCGTCAGGAACCACCCGGTCATGTTCAATCCCATCTACCCCGTGGGCAGGAGGCCACTGCTTGTGCGGACACATGCTGACTACAAATACACCTCCATCGCTGTCGATCAGGTCACCGCAGCCGACGGCCAGTACCAGGTGCTGTTCCTGGGCACAGGTAACCACATACAGTAGAGCACTTTAAAGGTCCATCACTCTTTGTACATTTTTTCAGTCCTTAGACAAGCATATTCTGAGAATGTAAAAGTTTGGACAATGTAAGAAATAAAACCGAATGCTAACAACCTACAGTATGCCATAAAAAGACAACATACAAATACCAGGTTTGTAAACATGATTGGCACAATGACCTACAAGTTCAAAAGTTCATCACTGTTAGATGTATTAGTTAACAAAACAAAAGCCTGTTTTGTTAAAGCATGCATTTTATCAGTATATACAGCCTATTCTTGATTTAGTTCAGTTGATGCATACCTGGCATGTTTTCAGGTATTAGTGGTATAAAATTCCAGCTCCTCGCGGTGAGACAGATCATTTGGCTTAACTTACCATAGAGACCTGGCTCTGACTGCTCCCAAATGGCTCTTTGTGCAGTAAAATTAGGTGTGTTCAGATAATCTGTCAACAATAGAAAGTTAAACTCTGCTTTTCGCATTTACCCAGCTTTTAGCAATGTTCTAGTGCAGACAGAAAGGCATCGTTTGATAACCTTGGGCTACTATTTATTTATTTATTTATTTTTTTACATTAAGCAGAATTACAGCCACTGGTTCTTTGTATGTGCCAATCATTGTCTCAGATGCTCCCAGAACTTCCTGGCCTGTCAGTAAAGGCTCTTTAAGAAAATGTCCACTCTGCCATCCGCAAAGGTCCGGTTTCAAGCCGAGAGGAAGTGATTTACTTTATTCCTCATGATATTAAAGCAATGCGTCCCTCTGTGCTCTCATACTGACGGGTATGGAAGAGGAAGCCACGGCTGCGGATATGAGCTGAAGGCACGCATGCAGTGAGGGTGGAGGTGGGGGTGGGGGTGGAGGTGGAGGTGGAGGTGGGGGCCGGGGGTGGAGGTGGGGGCCGGGGGTGGAGGTGGAGGTGGGGGCCGGGGGTGGAACGGTAGACTCAAATAGGAAGCAAGGGGGGAAATAGGGAGGTCATGATATGTTATCTGGTAGTGGAATCAGTGATAGCGCAGCGCAGCGCTGCTGGAACCGGAGCGACAGCCTGCGAGGCCGGACCAAGCCAGGCCAGGCCAGGGGTGTGTGCGCTACGCTGCGATGGCTGATGGCACGGGGAGTCGCTCGGCACAGCTGTTTGTGTTTATGGCTCCCTCCGCTCCCCTCCACTCCTCTCCTCTCCTTCATCACTCCATCCCTCCTCCCAGATTCCTCAGCGGTGTGCCAGAAACGCCGGACCGGGCGGGCGGTCAGGTCGCTTGCTCACTCGCTCACTCTCTTGGCCAACAGACCTTTTGCTCCTTTATGTGTTTACTTAGGAAGAGCAGAGAGGGTTTTTATAAGGGGATTTCCATATTTTTTAAACAGGACCACACTTTTCCTCCTCGGTCTGCTTTCTTTCTTTTCTTCTTCTTCTTCACCCCTTCCCACCCTCTCAGAAATATTGCGCTGATAAACAAGCAGCCACCCTGTTTGTGTGAGCTCACCTCAGATTATATGCCTTGGGCAAGGGAGATGAGAAGGGAGGGGACCTAGAAATGCCTGCTTATTTTCATTCTGTGTTCAAATATCACCTCAGTGTCAACTCAGGAGGACAAGAAAGCGAGAGGGAGAGAGAAGGGAGGGAGGCAGGGGGAGAAATAAACAGTTGTGTTTACTCAGCTAAATGCACATAGTTTATGTGTACGGATCAGCCATTGATTCTAAAACAGCCTTATATGGCTTCAACCACACCACTCTTTGTTGTGGTTCTTTATATGCAGGAGATAGACTCTTTTGTTCTGTTTTAACATCGCTGTTTGATTGCCTGCTCATTCCTTCCTTATTTTGTCCTTGTTTCCATCTGTCCCTCTGTTTCTCTGTCTTTTATTTCTGCCTCTTTCTCCCTCCATCATTCTCTTTCTGCAGACAAAGGCACAGTCCAGAAGGTGATTGTCCTGCCCACAAATGGTTCCCTGGACGAAGATCTGATCCTGGAGGAGCTGGAAGTGTTTAAGGTCTGGGACGCCTTCATTCCTTGTACCCTTACACACACTGTATGTGCATGTGTGCATCACAGACACAGACACACACACACACACACACGCACACACACACACACACACATCAAAGCCTCATGGGCTCACTGCTTGCTGGTGATGTGTGTGAGGTCAGGGTGAGGTGGGTGGTGTATGGGCCTAGGGGAGCAGACGGGAGAGATGGAGAGGAGGTGGGCTACGGCATGCAGGAGGCGGTGTGTGCCAACATCAGCCGTCTGGAAGCCTGATGAACCAGACTGTTAAGAGTGGCGTGAACCTCACTGATATGCAACAGCTATGTGGCCGAATACCAGACTATCCTGGCCAAAGCTGCTTTATCTTAATAGGCCAACGACTACTGTGAGCGCTAAGGGCCTGGACTGAGCTCTTGGCTTGTATAATTTCCACTTGCACCTGGAATAGTGCATTGCCACTTAGAATAATACCACAACAGCTCCTGAGTCTGCTACTGTGGATTCTATCCATCTCAGCAATGTGCCTGGATGGTCTCAATCACCGTTCTTAACAGAGAAGCCATAACTAAATGTTAAACCACCAGATGAAGGGCACATCTTTGATTATGTGGTCTGAAGGTCTGCAATGCCAGGGATGATTTCCCTAAATTGACTTGTTTGTTTGTTCTGTTCCAGAGTGGGGCTGCCGTTACCAATTTGCGAATTTCATCCAAAAAGGTAAGTTAGAGCAATCAGGCTCTTGCGGAGGGCCCGTCTGCGTTTCATTTAGAACAATTTCATAATTGTGGTGTGGTGTGGTGGCCCACAGTTACTGTATCCTATAATGCGTTGAAACAAAAATGAGAAAAGCTAGAAATGAAACTCTGACACAGTGGCAACATAAAGCAGGGAGCCACAATTACTGTGGTGATTAAGTTCATTTTGCTGTCACTCACCAGGCCAAGGAAAATAAACAGTCACCCCCCTGACATTTGAACTGTTTGCTTTGCAGCAACAGCTATACGTGAGCTCGGAACATGGCGTGTCCCAAGTGTCTCTGCACCGTTGCCATGCCTATGGCTCGGCCTGCGCCGACTGCTGCCTAGCCAGGGACCCCTACTGCGCTTGGGATGGAATGACTTGTTCGCGCTTTTATCCCACAGGGAAAAGGTAGGCCTCTGAAACTTTCTAACAGGTCTTGGAAATTTCATCAAACCACTTAGCACTTGTGAGACAATTCCAGGAAATTATGATGAATCACCCACAGAATTCGAAGGTTTCTCTTATTGTTTCAGGATGTTACAGGTTCCGTGTGCAACAAGCAGAGAATCCAATATGTAGTGCATACAGAACATTTAAAGGGAGGAATTAAGGGGGAATATTAAGTAGGAAATGGAATATTAAGGGAGTGGCCAACAGACCAGCTGGGTTCAGTAGTTTTACCCCTGAATTGCACAGTTTTGCCCTTAATTTGGGCATTTTTAAGAGGTAAATACAGTTTTTTTAAGGTGAACTTAAGAGGTTTTAAGGGGCAAATTGAAGCGTGGTGTAAGGGGTTTTTAAGGATTTAATTATCCGTAAATTTAAAAGGCCATGGTAAAAACATTTTAAGGGAATTACGTAATGGGGAAAAGTAAGTAGAAAATGGAAAATAAAGGGGGGAATTCAGTAGTTTTACCCCTTACTTGCTCAAGATTCACACATTTATGTGGTTTTAGGGGCAAAATTAAGGGGCTAAGTTTCGTAGTGATAGCCACACAAACACCCAAATGCAGATTTGTCAGTGGAATGCTTTGTAATATGCGATTAAGATATGGTGCCTAGGTAATTCCTATTTTATCAAGAGACAAAGAATGGATTTCATTCTTGGCAACCCCGGCGTGAATTGTAATTGGCGGGAAATGGCTTCATTTTTCATATTCGGTGCCCTCTCCGCCACCCCCCTGCTGCTATTCTCAACAACAGCTGCTCGGGGGAAATCACAATCAACCACAGTTCAAGTTTGGTTTGGGTTCAGAACTAAGGAACTGCCGCCTCGCTCCTCTGAGAACATGCGGGAAATGAAACCGTCATACCGTTTACTTATCCTGTTGCTCTTGGTGTCTCAAGGTCGGATAGTATCTGAGAGAAACTACTGTGAAATCCACCTCACGCGGCAGGGTTTTTCTGGCTCAAATTGCATCCTCTCCCACTATTGACACAACCGGCTACTCACGAAACGCGAGAGCTACCCACTAGAAATTAATTCAGTGTTTCCCTTTGAGCTGGACTCTTTGTAGATCATGTGTTAGCCACATAGGAAAACAGCGTTTGAGGGGAAGGGAATGCTCTGTGAGGTGTGACAGTGATGGATTATGTTGCTGTTGTTTGTGTGTGTGTGTGTGTGTGTGTGTGTGTGTCTTAGGCGCAGTCGGAGACAGGACATCATCCACGGCAACCCACTCACCCAGTGCAGAGGGTTCAATCTGAAGGGTTAGTCTTCCTCATTGTGATGTAATATTCATCCATCACACTTTTTTATTTTTCTCCCCTTTTTCTTTCTTTCTCCTCTTCTCTCTCTCTGTCTTTTGTTCTCTTGGACCTGTCTCGCCTTAATTTACTTTCTCTATCATTAAACTTTCAAATCAGATTGCATCAAGTCAGTTCAATTCTATTACACATCTCCAGCGACTAAAGTTGTGCCAGAGGGCTGCAGATGGCGGGATGAAACAAGCTGCTTGCCTCTATCCCTGCTGTCTTTTGTCAGATCCCCTCCTCGTCACCAATACATATGGATATGTGTAGCTGCATTGAATCCAGACCCTTTAAGAAGCCAAACACGCCCCACCCCCAGTGCCTGCTGGGAAACGTTTCCACATACGATGATGACCCCCACCGTTCCCATGTGTGCTGTACGCTCCGCCGCTAGTCCCGTCACCACCCAACTTCCTCCTTCCTCTCCGCGTGGAGATCCGCTCGGGGACCCTCAACACATGTTCAGTTTGCGACAGCTAATTAGTCTTAGCACTGTCATCCATCCAGCTGACTGACAGCCCATTTGTCTGGAACCAGAAATACCAGATGACACTACTGATAATTAGGCATCGTCCTCCACCCGTCCCCCTCCACACACCCACACCCACACCCACCAACCCCCACCAGCCTCCACTTAGCGCTCAGGGAGGCAGTTGAGTCCCAGAGGCCTGTGAAATGCACTGAAAGGTGGAGGGGCCTGGTGCTGGCTGCACTTGGCCGTGTGGTCAACTTTGACCCTACTCTTCAGGACACACACACACACACACACACACGCACACACACACACATACACAAACGGAGTTATTCATGCACACTCATAGTCACATACACACACAGACACACAGGCCATACTCACACTTACTCACTCACAGCTGTTCAGTGTAGCCATTTGTCAGTTTGGAAATTCCAGCAAAGCCAGTTGGTTTCCTTATGTCTAAGTGGGAGTGTGTGTGCGTGTGTCTGTTTGAAGGCATATGTTCATGTCTTTGTGTGTGTGTGTGTTTGTGTGTGTTTGTGTAGGGGTGCATGTCTGTGTGTGTGTGTGTGTGTGTGTGTGTGTGTGTGTGTGTGTGCAACGGTGTGACTGTTTGAGTGACTAACTGACTCCACTGTCTCATTTCAGCTTATAGGAATGCAGTGGAGTTGGCCCAGTACGGAATAAGGAACAACACCACCTTCCTGGAGTGCATGCCCAAGTCTCCACAGGCCTCCATCAAGTGGCTCATCCAGAGAGACAATGACCGGCGGAAAGAGGTCAGCCAACGGCTCGCACAGCCAGCATCGCTCAGACGTTTTTCATTTTGCGCCAATGCGTATTGTGACAGAGATCGCACAACAAAAAGACCCCTCACACCCACTGTCTGACCCCTGTCAGCTCCGCTTTCATGTAGCAGAAGGGCTATCGGACGTTATTAAACGCTATTTGTTTGGCTCCAAGCTCCAGATGTTCACGTCAAACTTCGTCAAAACAGTTTGGTGAGATCACAGCCTCGAGGTTGGACATAAAAAAAAAAGCCCTGTCCCTTCCCTGGCGCTTGCGCTCGTGTCATAGGTGGCGTTCCATGTGAAAACTGTTTCAGATGTTGTTGAGTACGGCTAATGAGACAGGTCCCTTTAGGCCAACATTTTAGGGATAACTGACACCTCCAGATATTGGCTGCTGTCCCTGGAGGAAAACAGTGGGGTAGTAACAGATAGTGCAGGCGAGGAGAGCACCAAAGCACCTGCTTCTTTTACAGCTTTGACTTTCACGTGAATTTTATGGCTCATGAATGTTATACGTGACAGTGTTAAGAATGGGGACAGAGGGCACCTTGGTTTATGGGTGGAGTTATCAGTCTTTAGACAACAAACAATTACGTAAACAAATGATATTAAACCATAAGAAGGACAGGCCTGTGATCCACTCCAAAATCAAACGGTTTTCACCTTGACCCATGCTATGCCCTTGGCACCTAGTTTCCTGAACATTAACCAGAGAGTTCTTCAGTTCCTTATGTGATCTTGCTAACATACAGACAGTCAGACAATAGCATTTCATCACCTTGCTAAAATAATCGCCTTAGTCATTTTTTTTTTCAGGTTTTTCAGGAATCACAAAAAATGGCTAAAATACATTCCTAGATGATTTGGGCAAAAACAAAATTTTGGCCAAAAATTACTTTTTACAATTTTAAGGATTTGTTAACATGGACTAATGTTGTGTACTCATTATGTATTTGTGAAGGGATATGTTGTAAGGAGCCCTGAAAAGACAGCGCAAATAATTTGTAAACATACTGTAAACATTCACATTAGTAAACACATGAACGATCTTTCATAAACACTTCTACATTTTGAAATTGTAATTAACTAATCATTTGTTCAAAGCTAATAAATGATGTCCAGGCACAGAGGACAACTTCAGCTTCTTGACTGCCTTGCCCCTTCTTCTCTTCCTGCAGGTTAAGCTTAATGACCGCGTGGTCTCCACCGAGCACGGCCTGCTCATCCGCTCAGTGCAACCCTCCGACCAGGGCCTCTACTACTGCCTGACCACCGAGAACGGCTTCAAGCGCACGGTGGCCAAGCTGCGGCTGCGCGTGCTGAGCGAGGCGCTGGTCACCGCGCTGACCACCAAACAGCAGTCGCCCTGGGGCTGGGCAGCGGCGCTGCACCCCAAGGCCCTGGTGTCGGCCTTCAGCCCGGCCGACGCGCTCGCCGTGCAGCAGTACTGCAAAGAGCGCAAGCAGCTCCAGAGCCTGGCGCCCGCCATGGCCTCCGCCTCCTCCGCCGTCAGGGGGGACATGGGCAAACTGGGCAAGCTGAAGCCGCTGCTGGACCGTACCAAGAGTCGCAATCGCCGCAACCACCCACCCCCAGAGTAGGTGGTGCGGAGGAGAGGGGTTGGGAATTTGGAGGAGGACAAAAGGGCAAGTTTTGGGTGGGGTGGGAAAAAATGACTGACTGAGCGTTTGGGCTACGCCTCTGTGTACGCCACGCTCCAACGGACTTATTTTAGACATTTATGTTCCGGGCTGCCCCTGACTGCATTGGGGCCACACATTGGAGAGAGCCACGGTGGTATGGGAGAGAGAAGGGGGGAGAGCTTCCCGCATAGTTTCTACAGTAGTCTAATGGTCTTATGTGCATGAGGTACGCAATGACTTTTGACCTATGCCAACATTAACACACACACACACACACACATACACACAGACTCACACATATGCATGAAAAGAAGACGGACACACACATACATACACCCCCACATAAAGTTGTGGCACCATCTGCACCCTGCGCTTGGAGCACGTGTGCAGCAGGTGTGTGGACTCTTTCCCTTTCAGGCAAACTCTCTTCACTAGCAATACACAACGAGACTACAAGCAAGAAAGCATGACGTGGTATTTGTAGAACCAGGCTGCAGTAATATTGGCTTTAAGTAACATTAAGGTGTTTGGTCATTGCATATAAAATATGTGCCACGTTAGCCCTGAGATGTCGTTCTTGCATGCTTTAGATGAAACGTCTTGCTGTTTTTCCTTTGTTTAGACAGGCGTTCAACAAATGCACCTCAGCAGCGAGCATGATTACACAGTACAAATTGTTTACAGACATACAGCACTCTGTGGCAAAGCTGGCCAGCAAACAGCAGGCATATCTTGCAAAATAAATGCCATTTTTGTTCCCTTTTACTGTGCAAGCTTATCGTCTCAGTTTACAAAGATTACAAACACGTAGGTCTTCCAAGAGGGACGATGAACAGTACACAATTTACGCCTTTATAAGGGGCTCTTGGACGGAACTCTCATTTCATCTCAACAGGCCGTTCTGCTCTACCACGGCTGATTTGGCAGATCCAACTGTTCCCCCTAAAAGAACGTCTCACCAGTGGAAATTACAACATGGTGGACAGGCCAAAGTACACGAGCACTCAGATGCCCCCCAGATGTCCGAGTCAAATGTGTGTGTATTGCACGTGGCTGTTTGTGCGTCTCTGTGTGCAGAGCAGTGTGCACGTGTGTGTGTGTGTGTGTGTGTGTGTGTGTGTGTGTGTGTGTGTGTGTGTGTGTGTGTGTTTGTCAGTGTGTGTGTGAGTATCCGTTGCTGTGTGAGTGTGTATGTGGGTGTAATGGCACACATCTGTGGTGGGAGGCAGACACAGTCCATCTCACTTGTTGGACCTCAGACTTCCACAGAAAACCACTAGCTGTACCCATGCTTTATCCCTTCTCTTCTAACACCTGCATGTATGCATTCACCAATGGAAAAGTTTTTAGGAGACATAAGGCTTCCAAAAATAATGAAACATCTGCTCATTTATTAAACCAGAGATAAAATGATAAATTTATGAAATACATTCATAAGTTAGTGCCATACAGGTACACTGAATTATAAGCTGTTTGTTTTGATTGACTGTATGGTTTTAAAATAAAGTTGTTTTTTTTTTTTTTTCTGGGTGGTCCGTGTTGGGATTTATGAAGGACAATTGAATCTTAAACCACGCAGCATTAAAAGTGGCGTAAGAACCCTGAATGTTTCCTTAAATACAGCGCTTTGTCACGCACATTCTTGCCATCCTGCCACATGTGTATGAGCATGAAGGCCAACTCCCTACTCGCTTGTGTTTCAGTCTTCCACTCTGACTAACAGGTATAGAGGATGTAGAAAATGTTAGCCTTTGTCGTGTGTACAGTTGTTGTTTTGTTTTTGTTTTTTTTCATTAATATTTGTGTCGCTGTAACTTATGTCATTTTTGTAAAATGTCAAGTGTATGTGTCATTAAAATGTGGTTAAGAGTATATAATTTTAACGTAATCTCTCAAATATTTTGACAGTATCTGCAGTTTGCAGAGTTATACAACACATGCAGTACAATTTCAACATTTTTCAATCATAATGTTATTGTTTCACACCAGTCATTAATTGCAAAAATCTTGACTATTGATGCGGATGAAACTGTATTCACAGTGAATGTCGATGTTCATTTCAGTTCAATTTGACTCTGAACATTTGTGTATTTCTATTTATTAATGAAATGCCTGAATAAATGCAGTTAATTATTAAACAGTCACTGTAAACACACGTTTAGTTTTTAATACGAAATCATAGTTGTACTCTTTA
>JAVQKI010095568.1:0-10363 GCA_036025975.1 Nematalosa erebi
AAATATATATATTAACAGCAATAACTTACCATTCATTTATTTTATTCATTCATTTGACATTTTGATTTATTGTAGCATCTCCCATAGGAAGGTCAGTTCATTGTGTTTATATTGGAAACATTAAATAATAGTCTTTGTACTGATTTAAAAAAAAAAAAGAAAAAAAAAAAAGAAAAGAAACAAAACCAAAAACAAAAATTCTAACACTGTCCACTCCCCTTGTGAGGCGTGTTTTGGGAGCACCTCATTGCTACATGATGTCTAAGGAGTTGTGATTCATATTGGCATTGAGGTCCTGATTATTTCCTGACAGCATGTCTGCCCCCCCAGGCCCATGCAGCCCCCCCATGCTGCTCAGCTGTGACAGCATTGCGTTCTGGTCTGGCCCAAAAGGGCCACCATCCATGGGGTTCTGCTGCTGTTGCTGCTGGGGGTTCTGTTGGGGTGGTGCCACCACCATCCCTGGGTGGTGCTGGGTCAGGTGGGAGGGATGCGGCGAGCCAGTCTGGGTCTGGGGTGAGATGTGGTGCGGCGAGGGCTGAGGCTGCATGCGGGGCGAGGGGCTGGAGTGTGGCGGCTGCGAGTGCGGCCGCGGCGACGGCTGTGGCGAACGCACCTGGTTGCTAAGCGATGTGGGGAGCTGCTGCCCTTGCAGGTGAGGCGACTGGGACATTTGTTGCTGCTGCTGTTGTTGCTGCTGCTGCTGTTGAGGGCTCATAGGACTGGGGTGTTGGGCAGGAGAACCCCCAGCCAGATGCTGCTGCTGCAGGAGCCTCTGCTGCAGGGCCTGTTGGAGGAGGGCTTGCGTCTGCGCGTTGCCCTGGGCCCCTGGCTGCTGGGGAGGCTGCTGTGGGCCCCCAACTCCTCCTGCGCCAGCTGGACCACCGTCAGCCCCCTGCAGCATGGCGTTCTGCTGCTGCTGCTGCATCTGGAGCCTTTGCTGCAAAGCTGCTGTGGCCGCCTGCTGCTGGGCACCTGGAGGAAGCTGCTGGCCACCAGGGGGCATTTGCATGCTCCCCGGCTGCCCCATGTAGCCCTGCGGGGGCTGCTGCTGGGGCGGCTGGGGTTGCTGGAACTGAGCGTGGTTCGTCATCTGCTGCTGTTGTTGGGCCTGCTGCTGCTGCTGCTGCTGTTGTTGCTGCTGCTGCTGCTGCAGGTGCCGCCTCAGTAGGAGTTCTCTGAACTGGGGGTTGTTCGCCATGGTGGCCATGGAGGGTCCCTGGCCTGGCATGCCCCCTTGCTGTTGCTGCTGCTGTTGTTGCTGCTGCTGCAGGGCTGCCACTTGCTGCGGTAACATGGGACGCTGTTGCTGCTGCTGCTGCTGTTGTTGTTGTTGCAACTGCTGCTGCTGCATCTGAGCTATCGACTGCATGGCCACACCTTGACCCAAGTGCATGGCACCCTGGGGAGCCCCGGCACCGACGGCACCTGGTTGGCCTCCCATGGGTCCAGGTACGGCCTGGGGTCCTGCTCCTGGTTGGCCACCAGGGGCCGGCCCGCCGGCGCCACCTTTGTACTTGTAGACCCTTTGCTTGATGAAGGCGGCCATGAGCTGGGGGTTGGAGCGCAGGATGTTGAGCACCTGCTGCTGCTGGAGGGGAGAGCTCGGGGAGCGCAGGGTCCGAAGGAGGTCCTGCAGCGCCCCCTGGGGAAAGCTCCCGGCGCCCGCGCTGCCACTCGCGCCGCCCTGCATGTTCATCAGAGGGTTGCGTCCGGGCATTTGCTGCTGCTGCTGTTGTTGCTGCTGCTGCTGCTGCATCTGTTGTTGCTGTTGAGCAGCCACCATTCCTGGTTGTGCCATCTGGTTCATCATGCCCGGCCTCTGTTGGGGTGGCATGCCCTGGCCGGCCCACTGCTGCTGGGGAGGCTGCAGCTGAGGACCGCCCCTGGCCTGGAGGGGTACCTGTGGTGGCATCTGGCCCTGTGGATTGGGCTGCATGGGCTGGCCCGGCTGCTGCTGCATAGGACCTGCACTCACCATCATGCCAGGCGGTACTTGCTGCTGCTGCTGTTGTTGCTGCTGCTGCTGTTGCTCCAGGTGAGCCCTGGCCGCAGCTGCCTGGGGGGGCAAACCCTGGGCCCCCACCATGCCCACACCAGGGTGGGGCATCCCCATTTGACCAGGGGCCTGTTGGGGGTGGAGGGGATGCGGGGGCATCATGTTGCCCTGGGTGGCCTGCCTCTGCAGGATCTGAGCCTGGGCCATCTTCCTCTGGGCGTCGGCCACCTGCTGGATCTTCATGGCAATCTCCACGGCGGCCGGAGGAGGCCCTGAGGGAGCCTGTTGCTGCTGTTGTTGCTGCTGCTGCTGTTGCGGCTGCTGCTGAGACATGGGTGGCTGGCCGGAGTTGGGCGGATGTGGAGGGGTCTGCTGCTGAGGCTGGGGTGGGGTGGCTGGGCCGAGCCCTGGTTTGCCCTGGGTCTGAGCACGAGGGGACGAGCCTGGGGCCCTTGGCCCGTAGGCAGCCATGCTGTTGGGGTGCGCCATCTGCGGCAACTGCTGCTGCTGCTGCTGTTGTTGCTGCTGCTGCTGCTGCATGGCCATCTGCTGCTGTGGGGAATTCATCATTCCACCGCCGCCTCCACCACCGGGCATCTGCTGGAACTGATGGTGCATTGGATGCTGGGGCATTCCGCTCTGCTGCGCCATCGCCTGCTGTGGCTGTGGTTGACCACCTGGGGGCCCACCGGGGTTGTTTCCCACCCCTGGCTGGGGCAAGGCTGGCATGCCAGTCTGCGTGGGGGTCTGCGGGGTTGGGGGCTGTGTGCCGACGGACGTGGGCGTGCTGGGCCCCGTGGTGCCGTTGTTCCCCGGGGACGGGAGTCCGCCCGGCGGGCCACCGGGGCAAGGCTGCCCTGCTCTCTGCATGGTGGCCATTCGCCTACGCAGCATCTGCGCCTGCTGTAGCCGGTGCTGTAACTGCTGCTGCCGCAGCTTGTGCTTGATGTTCAGGCAGAAGGGCACGGGGCACTTGGCCTCCTGGCAGTGCTTGGCGTGGTAGCAGCAGAGGGCGATGAGCTGCTTGCAAATGGGGCAGCCACCGTTGGTCTTGCGCTTGCAGCCCTTGGTGTGCTGCACCACGCGCTTCATCTTCTGGCACGAAGGCAGCGAGCAGTTGGCGTTGCGGCACTGGCAGGCGTGGACCAGCGACTGGATGCAGCGCTGGATGCTCAAGCGGCGCGAGTCGCTGGGGTTCTGGGTAGAGGCGGCGGCCTGGTTGTTGCTCTCGTCGTCCAGGCCCAACCCGAGCTTCTCCATCTTGTGCTCATGGCCCTTGATGTTGTAGCATTTTCCACAGAGGTCGTAGTCCTACACAACAAAAAAGAACAAAATTTGTACGAAAACACAAAATCTTTGCATAACAAATACTGACAAACTCCACCCTAGTACAATACTGAATCCAACCTTTCGGTTTGCATTAAAAATATTTTGCTCAAAGTGTACCAAAAATTTATGAATTATGCATTTTCTAGGTACGTTAACCAAGATCCCTCCATTCAGTCTACAGGGGGCTTATCTTCTAGCAATTTGGTCATTTCCAAACGTGAGCAAACCATCCTCCCCATTCCCTCTCCAGAAGTTTCCATCATCCCCTTCCTACCTCGCAGACAGTGCAGTGGAAGCGCGTCTCCACGTGGTGCTTGCACTCGTTGCAGGTGTAGACAAACCGGTCCTGGCTCTGGTTGTGCAGCTCTACCAGCATGCACATGGAGCTCCACTTGGAGCGCCGCAGCGAGGAGAACTCCAGGTGCTTGTCGCGCGCCAGCGTCAGGAAGGCGTCGCGTCCGTCCATCAGGTCGCACGCCATCAGCGGGTCCGGGTCGCTGATGGGCGGTAGGGAGTTGGCGGTGGGGCCAGCGATGAGTCGGATCACGAAGAACACCTTTTGGTAAAGTTAGACGGTTAAGAATTGTGCGAGATATACACTTCTACCAGCAGGAACGAGATCAGTTACTACGGAGCTTTGACACGAAAACGAAAGCTTATGTCAATATTTGAGGAGATTCATGTCCACAAACCATTATGCCGATTAATAAAGTTTAGAATAAACATTGAATCAAGTGCATGAAGTAAAATTGTATTTCAGCACTCACTACTCTGGCACATCTATTAAGGAGATACTTGAGAAAGTGTGGTTTGCAGATATCAGTATTCCATTATTACTTTTTACTGATAAACTTGAGTAAATATTTAAAATTTTAAAAGTATGCTGTGCTCTTTTCTAGTGCCATAGACCATGTCACGACAAAGATATTAGTACAATTATTGGACATTCCGCTCATGATACAAGCCTAGCAATGGCAGATAGTCAGATATGCACTGTTACATTGGAACTTACTGTATAATTATTTTATGGAAGCTAGCATCTCCTGGGGTTGAAGAGGCATCACTTTGCATATACACAAGTGTGCAAATAATGAAAATGAGCAATGCAGATAATGGCTGCAGATATCTGGAACAAAGACATATCTGTCACGCAACACTGTACCTCTTTGTGCTTCTCCATGGTTGCATACAGCTTCTGGGAGAGGTCATTAGACACGTTGGGCATGCCCGGCTTCTTCTTGTTGGCTCTGCTCAGGCTGCTCTTATTCTTGCTCGTTTTCTTGCTGTTCTTCTTCTTGGCGTTCTTGCTGTCCCCTTTTGTAGCCTAGAAGTGAGAAACAGCACATTTATACATCAATGAGCAAAACTTCTCTTCTATAAGCGAGTAGAGTGAGTGTGTACCAGTTTAGAGTTGGGTTCTAAAAACCCAACCATCCAAGACAGAAGTAATATGGTGACGCCACAACATAACTTTTGAGAGAGCAGCCTGGTAATGAGACTGGGTGATCTCCACTCTAGGAACAAATCTTTGATCGTTATCATCTTCCTTCAAAACTCCAAACACTCCCCAAACAAATTCACTCACATCAATGCTCTCGCTGGAAGTGCTGTTTTCTTCTCTCTTCCTCTCCTCCTCCTCCTGCTCCAGCTCCTTGATGCTCTCTTCGAGTACGTTGGGCCAGAAATCACCCTCGAAGTAGGGCAGCTCCTTGGCACTGGTCAGACGGTCTTCAGTGGCCTGCTTGAAGATGTCCTACACAAATAACAAAGAAATGATCAGTCAGTGGAACAAGTTGTAAAAGCTCACACTGGTAGGGATATGTGAATGGATTTTTGAAAAAAAAAAGAAAAAAAAAAGAACAAACTTGCAGAGTGTGGAGGCTGTTGGGGGCCATGGGATATTAACCGTACTGGGACAGACCAATTTGAAAACCTCACCGAAAAGACACTGGCCAGCAGCAAAGACCAATGCAGAATCCAATTCTCTCATCACGTGAAATGTTCAGAACATCAAACTAACATTAAAGAGCTTTGCATTACATTCTGCAAGTCGAACAAAGTTCAATGCTCAGGTCTCTTGCTGCAAGCTTAACACTTCTGGTAACAACATTTCTACTTGTGAACCATAGCAAACAAAAGAAAATCTGCTGTTCGTCTGGGTGTTTCCTGTGTTACAATCGCATACACTGCTGAAATGCATCACTGACTAACTAGCAATAAAAGTCTGTCTGTTTTTAGTGTGCTGTGGACAAAAAAAAAAGTCCACAATGCCTCTTCTTGAGTCTTACCTTGTAGTCGTGCACGATGCGCTCAGCGACAGCCTTGTCCAGCATCTTTTTGTACCACTCCTGCAAGCGCTTGGGCTTAGGGATCTTCTGATCCATGGGGTGACAATGGAAGATGTAGTCATCACCTTCACTCGGAGGACACGCCCAAATGTGTCCCGTTGTGAACCTGGGTTAATACAGCACAGTTATAGGTTTTAAACTGAGGATGCACAAATGCAATGACAGATATACACAGATAAAGCAAATGTAACCAGGTCCTAGATGGTTACAAACCAGTTACGTCTAACTACCAGAGGTACCAGAGGTGGAAAAGGGCTATGGGTTTCCAATTTTATAAGGAAATCTAGTGTCAGACTTGAACGAAAGTCCCTACCCAAGTCTCCTGACATACTCCAGATACCCGATGAGGATTTCGTGGTAGACCCCTGTCCTCAGATGACGAGGCTGAAAAAAGTGCACACTGTCCAGGTAGGAGATATACACCCGCCTACAGACAACAATGAGCAATTAGACAACAAAGAAAGGCCAGGTCATACCAGACATAAACTAAGAATGTTATACCACTGAGAGCCTGCGTTAAACACAAAGAAATATGGAATTGCTGCTATTAAACTGCAATTTAAGTAATGGTTTTATAGCACAGAGTTTCACTCCGCTTTACTCTAGTAAAAATCTGTTCATTTCCTACTTATGTACAGCAAGTGATATTTAAAACAGTGGGAAGTCTCCGAAGTGCTCCTAACCTCTGGTTGGGAGGAGGGCAGTCAGAACCGTACTCCTGCACATGCATGCCAAAGAAGCACACGTCCACGCCATCAATCTCCTCAAAGGCAAAGAGAGCTTTGGTCCTGTAGGGGAAGGACTCGGCCATCTCACCGCTGTCCACAAACCTGTGCAGGGTAACAGATAGGGGTCATTGACATCAGCCCCAAAGAAATCCTGCAATCCTCCATCTGAAACTCTTTTCAGTGCAAACAAGCAATGCTCTGGTAGGATCTCCATCATGCCCTACAGTATCCATCCCAGTATCACATGTAGTCTTCTATGGCGCAGAAGCAATCATTCATTCATCACATTAAGATGAAATTTCAGAAAGATAAGTCAACTGTTTCTATATTTATTTGTACATCAGATGATCACCATTAAATTGTTATAATGGCAAACATTATCTTTTTATAATTTTGCCCCATATCCTAGTTTAAAACACTCTGACAGCAGTGTAACATGTTGACCACATTGGGGGGAAACACTGTAGGTTAAGTGTAACCACTGAAGACCACTTTCAACTTGGAAGTCAAATTTTACAAAAAGAAAAAAAGTAAGGCACCAATTAACCCAACTATGCCCCATTTAAGCCCACATCAATGTATTTCAATGGGGATTTCCTCCCGGTAACCAGCTTTTTCTAAACTCTGTACCAAAGTGTTGAAGTAATCATTATTTTTGTTCTTTAACGTTTTAAACCTAATTTACAGCTATACAAATAGGCCTCCATATATTACAGACCAAAGGCTGCTTGCGCCTTTTCATCCAATTTAGACAATAGGAAACAGGTAGGTGCATATCACTTGTTCTCAGTTAGAAAAGGTTGTTTAACATAGGTAGGGATGCACTGTTGTGACTTTCTAATCAAATATTCACACAAGCTTTGGGAGTCGGCTAATAAACAGCATGCATCTGATGTTACAGTATTGAACATTAAGCTGTATATTTCGTTTGCAGAGAGAAATATCTTGCTGACAATCTGAACATGAACATTAAATGAATGTAGACTAAATCTGAGCAGATCATCCTAAATCAAAGTACCATTTATTGAAGAGCATCTTCACAGTAGTTAGGCCTGCAAAGTTTTGACTTTGTATGACTGACTGAATCAAGAAATAACCAAATTAAGAAAGATAGAAAGAAAAGGATATAAAGCAAGAACAGAAATAAAGAAGGAACAACTGTGAGGAGCTTATGGTTCAGTCAAGAGGCAACTGTGTCTGTGCCTTTTCCGAGCAGACCTAGATGTAGTTATAGTTATTTTCTATTTTTCATCTACAGTATTTAGCATGTTACTGAACTTTATTCTTGTAAAGAAACGATTTATTATATTTTATTAAAACATTATCATGTGGGCTCATTTGGAACACCCATGGGCTTAAATTGTACCACTTGACCAGTTAAGCCCTTGCCAGACTCTTGACATATTTTCTATCTTTATTATGCCTTAAAATCTATAAATATGAATGCATACATTTTTAAATGAGAGCTTAATCCTGCAGTTTGACAAGCTATATCCCCCTGCAAACCATGTCAATATTGATGAAAAACATCTAAACCTATATTCTGATGGGCCTAATGGGAATACTTACCCCATTTACTTACAAACATTGTGGTACTTTCATTTTCTGCATCAGTGTTTTTTGATAAATTTTGCAATTTAACAATACTTTAATCACTTTGACAATACCTAGATAATGCCTACAGAACAGTTCTTGTCACTGTAGTTGTGGTGTTATGGAGGATTATTATTTATTATTATGGAGGATTTTAAAGATCCAAACAATAAAGAAATTAATTGGCAAGGGATCCTCACCTGGCCTTCATGCCAGGCTTCACCTCCACCACCTTGTCCGAGACATGGACCACACGGATGGTGACCTCGCCAGCTTGGGGTGCCGCCTCCCGGTGGTTGTGCCGCCTCAGGTAGTCGTTGATCCGAGTCTCGAGGAAACAGCCCAACTTAGTCTGGGGCAGCCCTGAAATGGAGAGAAAATTTGAGGGAAATGAAGAAATATAAAAGAAAATGGGATGTCAAGGGTCATAAGACATGACAAAAGCCAAGTCAAGCTGAATCCTTGGTTTTCAGCTACACCACTTACTTTTAGCTGCATACTTGTTTTCTTTTCTTGTCTTATTACATTTCTTGAGGCAGCCGTCACACACAAAGCTGTTTGAGAGAACCGGGACGTGAGGACAGAAAGAGGTTAAGAACATAGAACATGGAGCGCTGCTTTAACAACTCAAAAGTGTCAGTGTCTTGTATGAGGTGCTTTCATTCATTTCCTTTGTATTACTTCAGCATTAAAAACAAAAACAAATTAAAAACACAAATAAACATAAAATCTTACACAACTTACCCAGCTGGCCAAATTGTGTCATTGTGCAAAATGCAAATCTGGTGCATTTTACGACCACAGTCAGTACATTCAACAAGTCTGTGGAAAGAGATGGAGTAAGAGACAGATGTTGTATGGAAGGGTAAATAACATTATGCAGAAATTCTTCCTTGCCATGAATCAAAATTGATAAAATTCTAATGTATTAATCACTTTAACAAGGACACTTGAAACAAACATTAGATAACATGAACCATAAATGTGTAGAAAAAAAACAACAACATACAATTCCGGGTCCAATGTGTCATTCTTCTTCCTCTGAAATTGATCTTTGTTGATGGACCTGTGGACAGGAGGAGACAGAGAGGGACAGGCGGAGGACAGAGACAGACAGAGGCCCAGCCGTGTGGGTTAACGGAGTTAGACATGCCAGACTGGACATCTGCATAGCAGGCTCACTTGTGGACCAACAGATGGTGCTGCATCGCAGATAACACTTTCCCTTACAACATAGACAACCACGACATTTCAAGTAGATGCATTCCACATGTGAACACGTACAGTGCTTAACAGTGGTAACTACAATGCAGCTAAACACAATGAACACAGAAACGAGAAGGTTAGAGATGGGGTACTCACGTCTGAGGCTGGGAGGGGTCGTCTCCCAGGGAAACGCTCTCGCCCTGGATTTCGTTGAAACACTTCTCACAGAAGTGGTACCTGTCAGCAAGAAGCCCATATTTTGGTGAACTACACCGTTCGCCACGAGCACAGCCAATCACAGAGAAGGCACGCGGAAGTAGCCACCAATCAGGGCAGGACAGGGCGGGGCAGAGCGGAGCAGACCAATGGGCGGGCACACAGGAGGAGCAGAGGACGGGGCCGTCGTCGTAGGGAGCAGCCAATCATGATGCAGCATTTTTGTGTGGGCAGATTGTGTTTGGATAGCGTGTAAATTTCGGAGCGGATGATTGGTCACACCATAGCAGGCCAATGCAGACATCACAAGCATTAAAAAAAGGAGGGAGAGAAGGGAAGAAGGGGAAGGGGGAGGGTAGAATGAATATTTTAAAAAGTGTGAAAACCAAAATGTTATGGACGAGACATGAAAGACGGACAGACGGACAGACAGACAGACAGACAGACAGACCAGACAGACGAGGGGGGATGGGACGGTAGGACCAGGGAGGCAGAGACATCTCAAACATCCAAGATAAAAACATGGAGCAGAAAGCCAAGGCAAAGCACAGATTAACCTCCAGACATCCACATGGCCAAAACAACAAGGAAAAAAAAAGAAAAATAAAAAAAAAATGTTCATGGCAACATGATAACAGGTGAAAAACCAAAGTTGGATGTGTGGAGGAAGAACAATTGGTGCAACAGCGACCCATCATCCTCTCGTGCCATTTTTGAAGTGGGTCCCCACATACTCTCAGCAGCATTTTGGTGTCTTTCCGTTCAAACAACATTAACCCCATAATATCAAAAGAAGATAACCATTTTGATCATGTAAAAGGATGTCTCATGTTCTGAATACCGTAACATATCCATTCAACTACACTAGCTATATTTGTTCATTGCTACCAAGTTTCAGTTGACCCTGGAAATTGACATTATTTGTGCTTATAGTTAAGTGTTTA
>JAVQKI010095739.1:0-11484 GCA_036025975.1 Nematalosa erebi
TGAGCTTCAAAGAGACCATGATTAATGTGGGGGTGGCGGGGGGGGTGGGTGGGGGGGGGGGGGGTACAGCAAAGTTTGCCAAAAGTATTTCTGCCAGTGGGGTCACTTAACACCAGTAGGCGCCAAGTAACCTGTTGAATGGGACGCCGTACGAAAGGTGACGCAAACACACACACATGCACACACACACACACACACACACACACACACACACACACACACACGTGTACACATGTATAGATGTGTGCAGAGAGGGGAACTATTTTAACTTCATTTAGAGTGACATGAGTGAAATGGATGCGTGTAAGTGTTCCTGCTGAAACCCTGGGTTGGGGAAATTGAGTGAATGCATGAAGCTAATGCTAATGGCTCACATGGGGACGCATGGTTGACTGATCAGGCACAGATCCAAGGTGGCTTGGCACCAGGAAGATAGTGCCACAGACTGGCACACAACTGGGGTAGGTTTTTTTATACATATAAAAACTCAACCTGAGCTAGGTTTTAAAGCCAGCTGAGCTAGTTAGCATGATGACGGCTAATGAAACAGAGACAGTTGGCTGTTTGGTGGGTGCAGATGTTCAGACGGACACAACACTGGCTCAAAATAGCAGCTACGGTCAAAGCGGTTTTGGAGTATTTTCAGTTGTCACACAGGCTTTCCGTAAACACTCTCATTCAAAATATTTACAATGAACTTTGGCTTTTAGTCTAATTTTCCACTACTCCCTAGTCTCCAGTTGTTATTGTGGTTGGACTATCTTGTGTTATATTCCTGCTGTCATGGCAGACAGATTGGGTATTACTTGTGATTCTAAGGGAGACATCTCTCAGGTTTGGAGGGCAGGTAACGCATTGACAAAATGAGCTTAAGGCACAAGGACAGATTTGATTTTTTCATGGCCGGCATTGAGCCAAGGTCCTTTCATTAGTCACAACTATACAGGTAGCCACGGTGTGTGATCTCATGCGAATACTAGAGATGGAGGCCAAGGCTGGGCGTTGAAGAAAGTGTGCACCTCCAGGGGCAGTCTGGGTACTCACAGGGCACGCAGTGATGCTCTGCTCCCATTGGCTCATGCTGAGGCTCTCCTCCAGAGTGGTGCACTTCTTCAGGACGAGGTCCCAGCCGCAGTAGGGGTCTCTCGCACCAATGCAGGCTCTGTGACAACCCACACCCCCATCCCAAAACAGGAAAAAGCCATCAGTATACAGTTACAGCCCCTACAAATTCCCCCATGAAGCACAGCCAGTTTTGACACACACATACTTGGTAAACATTGCTTTATGACACCCCCCCAACCCATATTCAACACATAAACTACACTCTACACACAGTATGTCACACAAACACAAAAAGTACAGCCTCTCCACACAATATAGACACCTCATAACCCTCAATGCATCTCAATAAAAAAAACAAACTCATGGTAAACATCTTCTGGAGTATGACACATCTCTAGCTACATCACACTCAACGCTTCATATGGGAAATGCCCATCTCTTTCCCCGTGGCTGCGTTCATACAGTAAAGCCCAGGGTGTGTGCTCAAAGCTAAGTAATGTGTATCTTTATGAGTGCTGGGGTTTAATTAGATTTCGAGTATCTAAGCCTGTCTTCCCCCCCATTCATAAGGCAGACTGGCTATATCGGCAGCACAGGATACTTTGAGCACGCATGGGACATTAAACACAATATCAACACAAACACTCTCCAGGGGGGGGGGCTCTATATGCAATGCAGAGAGCATTTTACTTGGTGCAATAAAGCGATATATCTCTCTCTCTCGCCCCGCTCATGCAAATAAACCAATGACGTGTGGATGAGCAGAATGGGGTGGGAGATGGTGATAGAAAGGCAATAAAAAAGAGGAAGCGGATGAGAGGAAGAGAGGAGGAAGAAGTGAGCGAGAAGAAGCATGCCCAAGAGTGAGAAGAGCACAGGAGCGAGGGATGGGAAATGGAGAGATAGTCAGATACTGTCTAGCAGATAAAGAGAGAGCGACACAAGAGACAAAGAGAGAGGGAGGATAGGAAAGACAGGAGGGAAAGAGAATGAAAAAGGAAAAAAAACAATGAGAGACAGAGGAATAGAGAGAACAAAGAGAAAGACAGACAGACTAACAGAGAGCAAGAGAAGCAGAAAGATGGCAACAGCATGATAGGGAGAAAGCGTGGTAGAGAGAGAGAAGAGCATGAAAGTAGGTGATAGCTAGTGAAAGACAGGGATAGAGAGCAGACAGAGAGTCACTGGTTTACTGCTGTCTCTGGAGAGTAATCAGAGGTGATCTTCACTGAGGCTCAGACCCAGCGCCACTGGTGCCACGTCTCTGCGACGTCTCGCAGAAATGTCCCCGGAACGTCTCTGGGACGCTTCTAAAGAGCCCTGATGGCTGCAGTCGGCCTGTTATGACTGCCACTGATGTAATCATGGGTAATGAAAGGGCGTCACGCCCGCCTCAGATCTCTCTGGGTGTCTAGTCTGGACTTAAGCAAGAGTGTATGTGTGTGTGTGTGTGTGTGTGTGTGTGTCAGAATGATTTGCTCTGTTACCAATGTGCAACAAATCACATCTGTAAAGGATTTATTTCCTTCCCCTAAACTGTGCATGCTAAGGCATTGTTTTCATGATTTATCATTGTGTGCGTGTGTTTGTGTGTGCGTGCGTGTGTGTGTGGCTGTGCTTGTTTGCTTGTTTTCTACACAGTTATTTCTACGTCAGCGTGTATATGCATGAGCTTTTAATATCTATAAATGTTTGTGTGTGAAGTATACAATATGGATGTTGGCTTGTTCCTGTGTATATAAATGTTTGTTTGGCCGTGGCAGTGTGTGTGTGTGTGTGTGTGTGTGTTTGTGTGTATGTGTGCGTGTGTGTTTGTGTGTGTGTGTGTGTGTTTGTGTGTGTGTGAGAGCATGTGAGTGTATTTGGTTTTGAGTGGGTATACATTTGCCTGAGTCAACAACTCTTGTGTATAAACCTGCATTGAAAATCTCTTGTTCCAGCGAGACCCCCACTTCCCCCTACCCCTACTCCTCCCTTGTCCCATCTCATCCTCCCTCTCTTTCTCTCTCTCTCTCTCTCTCTCTGTCTCCTCTTGGCTCCCCGAGTGCGTTGCAGCTCTTGACCTCTGCTGTCACTGCTGCCTCCCTCTCTCTGCCCGAGCTCCTGCACTAATAAAGTTAAACTCAGACACGCGGCTCTCTCCATATTCAGGGGATCCCTTTGGGATGCTAATGGTCCGGGTTAATGGCTCGGCTCCAGGGTGTAGCTTACAGCGCCGCCGGCAGCTCCGAGCGGAGCGGGGAGCAGGCTGGGTAACGCTTCTGCCGCGGACGGATGGAAAGCGGAGAGAGAGAGAGAGAGAGAGAGCCCTTTACATGCACAAGTAGGGGGAAAGCAAGCGGCGGCCCTGACAAGCACATCCAGGCACAGTGGGGGGAAAGTCACTGAGCATAACAGCTTCTGCCACTGACGCAGGGGCGCAAAAACTCTGACAAGAGTGTGAAAAATGTTTCCCTTATAGATTTTTCACTGAGATAACTCAGACCTTGAGATGACAAAAACATTTTTTTTTTCTTAAATACATGCATGATGTGCACTGATGCTCTTATCTAAAGCCATGCAGAGAAGTCCAGATACACTTTATCGCCTGAGATATTCAATATGCAAGGTTGAACTGCACAAAAATGTGACTGAAAATCTAGAATCATACTATTGTATTGTACCTTATCACATATCATGTGCTTTACTTCGATGTAAAAGACTTGAATATGTGTAACTGTCAGATAAACCTTGTTTTTGCTCAGTCAAAAACAAACTGTATCAGTGTGTGTTCTGTCTGAGCGCTGAGCGTAAGCCTCAGGTATCGTCGTTTTCACTTTTTTCGCTTTCGCAGTCGAGTTACAAACCTGTCAGAACACAGATGAGGTTGTCTAAGGTCAGTCATATCTTCCTGTTTAACTGTGGCTAATGAGCTGCTCTCGTCTAGTTTGGTCTGGGGAATTCGGACAGATTGAAATATTTATGGGCACCTTCATTAGCTTGTCCTCTGGTCCCTGTGCCGCACAGCTCTGGACACCCACTAAAGAGCTGATGAATACTCCCATCAGTCAGAACTACACACTCACACATGGGCTAATTAAATGAGGCATGGCTAGTTTATGTGACTTGATGGGTTTGTGTGACTGGGAGTTAAATATAATTCAGTAACTGCAGAATGACCTCTCTCGTTCTCTCTCTGACTCTGTGTGTGTTTGTGTGTGTGTGTGTGTGTGCGTTTCAGTATCAATGTAAGTGTATGCATCCATTTTTGACAGCAAGACACATCCTAGATCAATTTGCATTTTTGTATCAGTAGGGCAGAGTGGATTTGTATATACAGTAGCCTTTGTGTCTGATTTTGTTTGTGCTGTATAGTATCTGCATGTTTGTTTCTGTGTGTGTGAGTGTGTGTGTGTGCGTGTGTGTGTGTGTGTGTGTGATTGTGTGTATGACTTGCGTCACTCACTCTCTGTTCTTGTGGAAGTTGCAGCGCATGAGCGGGATCTTGATGACCTGATCCCTGACCCCGACGAAGAGCTCACTGTGGCTGTGCAGGATCAGCAGGCTCCGGATGGGCTGCCTCCGGCGCTCGGGGAACAGCTCGATCTCGTCCAGCAGACAGCTGCCCATCGACTGGTTCACCGGAGACAGCACCTTCTTTATGGTGCCGTAATCTACAGGAGACAAACAGGTTCTGTTTTATTATAACGTCCTACTGCACTTCCCTGGTGAAGGACTGCAGAGAAAGAGAGGACAGAGCATAAAGCCTGCAGGAAATGGGAGAAATGGAGAGATGGTAAGAAGATGGAAGGACTGCCGGAGAGACAGGCGGACAGAGAGGTTGAAAAAAAAAAACCTCTTAGGTAAGAGTCGAGCCACGGAGTGGAAAAGAAGCAAAAGAAAGGCAAGGACTAGAAGGAGGAGGAGGAGGAGGAGGAGGAGAGGAAGGTGGGCGACTGTGAGATGAATACAGAAGCCCAGAGTAAAAGACGAGGAGAGAGAACAGATGAGTGGGAGAGGAGAGAAAAGATAGAGGAAGAAAGGAGCCTATGATCACAACAGTGCAATAGGGGGCTTTGAATAGCATTGAATGGCTGTCAGGGAGGCACACCTTCATCACAAATGCCTCGTCATCTCCTGTCTGGTGCACGAGTAATGTCCACCTGCCACCTGAGCCATCAAATATGGAAGAGAACCTCAACACATAACGGTGGGGAGTGACAGCCCTTGTCCATCTCACTAAAATGGCAGTGATTTCTCATGTTTTCACTGTGGTCACATTTAACATTAAATTGAGGGGTCAGGACCCTGTAAGGCTGCTTTGTACCTAAAGGCTTCTTCTCAGAAACCTTGGTTTCATTTTCCTGCATCTGTAGGACTGAAGGACTAGGCAATGAAGGACATTGGGGCCACTGCAAAAATCTCAAAGATTAAAGCTGCACTCTTTTTAATAGATAGAATATATAACTATCATAAAATAATAGAATTTTGTATTAACTTATTATATATACTGTATTATTAGTTGCAAAAATGAAAAAGAACTGAAATTATATGAACATCTAATACCATATGATTATTATTTTTGTACGGAAATAGTTTCACTGTGTAAAATAATTAATGTCAGTTAATGTACAGTGAAAATCATCTCCTTCTTTTTAATGGTATAATTCTATATATATTATAATTCATCTGGGTTTCTCTTTCTTCCTCATTTCTCTCTCTTCATCTCTCAGCAGGACTCTCTGGCACCCTGAGTGAGCTGTACTGAGCACAGATTCTTGACATACTGCTAAGGCTACCCGCACGCTCTGGTTTAAGCCTTTGATCGCCGCTGAACATTTCATCACTAATTGTCTCTGACCAAATCTGAGATAACCCACTTTAATAGACTTGCCTACAGTATAAAGTCTCTATTATAGGAATGAGAAGCATCTCCATCTTAAAATCCACTGACAAATGTTTTTATCCCCAACCCCGGTCGTGTGGTCACATGGTTTGAACACACAATGTGAATAGTTTTTTTGTAGCATGACTTACAAGCTAGTTTCGGACTGGTGATCCAAAACAGGTGCTTGGCTGCCCGAAATAACAGCAATGTGAGACGCACGTCATTACCAAAGCACCAGCAATTAAGGAGCTATTGTCATCTCTTTCATGGCCATGGTTGCACGTATACAGCATGCCTGTCATTGCTGACCGCAATCCCAATGACCAGTGACTGTTGGTCCTTCCATGGTGTTTACCAATGGGCCAGGAGGCAGACCGCTGTAGTCCTACTGTACAGTACCTTTAGGCCTTCTCACAGGGCATCTGGGCAGCACATGGCTGCCACGCTATGAGAAACTAACCAACAACTGACGGAAGCTGGCTTTGATGTCTCCCAACCGCTGTTCTGCATTTCTTACAGCCCTCATTCTCCCTTGCCTCCAGGCTCAACTGTTGCCTGCTTCAAACGCCATGGATGCAAATGGACCACCCGTTATTAGGGTCGAGACGGCCTCCTGTGTTACCACCACGTATGTTTGTACATTCGCCACATCCGCGCCAACAAACATGGGTGAGGGGTAGGTTCTGAGCACCCCCGGCATGTGACCTATTATACTAATGAACTCAGGGTAATTAACAAGCTCTGGGCCACGCTGAATAATTGAAAATGCATAAATTAGCAACCCCCTGCAGTTAGCGAGAGCAGCCACTTTACTTCAGGAGGCTAATTGCTATGGTTTCAACATGGGACGCCCATTGGCATTCACCCTACCTTTAGTAATGGGGACAAACACATTACCTCAGATTCTTATGCACTGCAACTGTACACTACTGTAAATATGTTAAAGTAGTTGACGATGAAGGACAGCAGAACTAAAGAAACTTTACTTCTGAAGGGAGAAGTTCAACTGTTTCAACCTAGAAATCAAATGAGCCACATGCACGGTTGGGTATTTGGGCCAAGGTAGACAGTGAGGGAAGAGGCTGAGAGGCAGGCAGGGTGAATTTCCAGGTAATATATCATAGCATCCTCTATCCTTAGACTGACATACCCATCTGAATTAATGTCTTTGTTATAGCATGTAACATACAACACGTAACGGCAGGCTGCAATTTATATTAAAAAGATTTTCAGCTGCTGTCACGGCTGTCAGTGTCGAATGATACAATGTCTGCCAAATGCTTGAACACTGATATAACACTTAAATGTGTGATAAGAATATCATGACAGATTTAACAGCCTGTAAGTGTTTGTAAATACTAACAGGTACCTTAGGCACACCTTTGGATAGATATGATGACCATAAGATAGAGGATGTCTAATGACACATACAATCGAACTTGTTTCGGTAAGGAATTATAATGACTGTACAGTATATTTAAGTCTTAGAACAGTGCATAATACATTAGGGTAATTTCTCTTGAGTAGGTGTGCAGGTGTTACTTTGGTAGTACCTGTGGCTAGGTAGATGATGTGGAAGAGCATGTCTTTCCCCTGCACCACGTCCACGGCCACGTGGGAGAAACGAACGTTGTCCTCCATGAAATAGGGCACAGGCAGCGTAGGCTGCACCACTTCGTGCATCAGGATGAACTTCTGGGCGTCCTGCAGGTTGCGCTTCGTCAGGTTCACATAGGAGCCATAATCTATGGTGTCACACTGAGACAGGGAGGGAGAGAGGGAGAGAGAGTATGACTCTTTTTTTGCTGCTGTTGTCAATGTTCTTTTTCCATTAATCCTGCACCCTTTGAAATGTTGATCTAAGATCAATAATATGTACACTCCACATAGCGTTCGGTGCTTTGGCAACAACGACTTGATTCATTCTATTCGTGCCAATAAAGCATATCTTGATTTGATTTGGTTTGATCTGAGGGAGAGGAAGAGAGAAACAAAGATGTAGAGAGAAACAGATACAAAAAAAATGAAGAAAGGAAGAAAATCAAGATAGTATAAAAGAGGGAAAAGGAATAGAAATAGTGTGATGAAAAAAAAAACAGAGAGATGAGATGAGAGACAAAAAAGAGAGATAAAGGCTGTGAGATAATAGCTTAAAAAGAAACAGAGCATGAAGGATAGAGAAAAAAGTACAAGACACGCCAGGATAGAAAAACAGATGTGGACGGAGAGACAGAGAAAGAGTGCAACAGAAAGAGAGCCAATGGTTCAGACAACCTTCACAGTACCCCAATAAAGATGTGTTTCTTTTTCACTTTTTACTTGCAATTTTAGGTGTAAAATATGTTCTGTGGAATCTGCAAATAAGCGATCCTATATCAAGTGAGAACCACCCATCGCCTTAAAATCATATTAAGGAAATAGCGTCTACATTAGCGGTATAATTTAGATATACCACTGCACACTGTCTCGTGTGTGCTTCTGCTTAAGCAACCTGCTAATGAGCGCCCAGCCAAGACTCCTGTGCCGACTCAGAGTTAACCACCCACTGGCACATGTCAGGAATTATAAAGCACTCGTGTGTGGCGAGGTGCCCCTGCACAGTACAGCTGTGCGATCTCTAGTCTCCCTTGCAGCCTCCTCATACGAATCAATCGCCTCGGCCTTCCCCGAGCGACTGCGCCAAATTACTGTGAATTTCTCTTCCATTGAACAGCGGATCAGGCGCTCAGTGCTCTCTGCTTGAAAGGGGGCTGAGAACGAAAAAAGGTAAAGATCAAAAAAAAAAAAGAAAGAAAGAAGAGATACAAATAAAGGAAAGAAAATGAAAGAAATAAGGAAGGAAAAGGAAGAAAAAAAAAAACAAGTGAGCGAACAAGCAAGGAAGGCGAAGTTCATTCTCTAGCTATCCGTGTTAAAAGCTGAACACACGGGTCCCTTGGGGGGGCCCAGGCTGCCGCCGCGGGAGGCAGGAGAATTAACAACCTGCCACCGACACCCCTGGGGCCAAAAGGGCTTGCACTGGGCTGATTTATGACCTATTCCTCCCGGGACGGCGCCAAGGTGAGCTAAACCAACCCGCCGAAGCTGCCAATCCTTCGGTGCCATGACGGACAGGATGCAAAGGGAGGTGGGGTGAGGGGAGAGAAAGATGGCAATGGACCTTGAATTATGCTTCTCTGTTAAAAGTGTGTCACAAGGGGTTGGGATGGGTGGGTGGGTCATGGAGGGTCGGGGGAGGAGGGCTAAGGACAGACAGTGGCAGGCCTCTGTTTAGAATTACAACCCTGTGTTATGCCTGGAGAGCTGCTCTAATGGGACTCTGCACGCCCATCGCTCATACAGCGTCCCAGAGACCAGTTGTGCTGATTGCCCAGCCCTGTCCCACGGGGGGACCAGCATGGCAGATGAAAGCCTGGACAGAAGGTGCTGCTGACTGCCAGCATGCCTCTGTGTGTGTGTGTGTGTGTGTGTGTGTGTGTGTGTGTGTGTGTGTGTGCGTGTGTGCATCCAAACATTATTTACTGGGTCATGCTGACATCTATAAAGCTCCTCTGTCTCTCCTAATCTCTCCCCGTCGCTGTACTCCCGGGGAGGAATTCTCTGTTGGTCGCCAAGGACAACTTCAAAAGTCGCAGCCTTTAACCCACTCTGAAGATCTCGCCCCTCTCACACCCCGCAATTATGTAACACACTCCTAAAGACTGTGGACACTACCAGTGTGTGTGTGTGTGCGCGCGCGTGTGTGTGCCAGACGTCCACATTGTTAACGGTTCACAGATTTAATCGGCCAAATTGCTGAGCATTAAAACGGGGCCCGTGATGGAAACACAATGTGGGGTTCCTGGGGTCGTGGAAAAGTGTTGCGCTAACAATGTTATCAGAGGGGCTGGGCCAGACATAATAGTGCAAAGGGGAAAGGTGTGACAGTCTTCCTCTATCCCAGAATTCCCCTGGGCCTTATCACCGCGCTACTGTCAGTCAAGTTTGAGAGACAACCCTGCTGATACAGACAGTTCCTCCACGAGACTGACCAGGGGTCAGTATCTGTCGTCAAGAGGAAGTATTTTCTTTTCTTTTCTCTCCATCCCTCTCTCTCTTTCATTTTGTCCTTCCCTCTGTTATCTGGGTTGGCTCTACTTCTCCTTTTATCCTCCCTCCCCTCATCCTTTCACATTCTTCCCATTCTATCCTCCATTCATCTCCATCTTTCCCCTCTCTTCCCTCTCTTCCTCTCCTCCTCCCAGCTCCTCTCTCCTCTCTCCATCCCTCTGGTTGAGAGAAGCAGGCAGAGGGGACTTCCTTTCTCCTGCCCTGTTTATTTCTCAGTCTGAAGTGTCTGTCTGGAATGCAGAAGAGGGCTTTTATTAGAGTATGTCTTTCAACTAGGTCACAGTTCTGGAACACTCTGTTCTCCTGCTCAATTCCCTGAGCCATCAGATGACTCTCTCACACACACACACACTCTCTCTCTCACTCTCACTTTCTCTCTCTGTCGCTATCTCTCTCTGCCTCTCTTTCATTAGCTCAGAGGCGATAACCCATTGGCCTGTTGTTCAAGGTTGCCGTGTGCTGGCGGAATAGGAAGGAATGAGAGGAGCTAATAGTGAAACAGCAGCTAATGCTAACTGATGAGGGCAAGGAAACCTCCACTCAGCTTAGCTTTCCTGTGCCCGCTCAGCCCTGCACACGCCCGGACTCGAACCCGCGACCTCACAACAACACAGCAACCACGGATCGGGAGGCGAACGCCCTAGCCAGTCGACTGAAAATCCCAGGCTCCCAGTCAACTGACTAGGGGCATTCTTGAAGTCTCGGGAGTGAAGCTTTACTAACGTTCCACACGCGCAGCTAGGCTAGCTGGCATCCGTTACACACACACACACGCATGCACTTTGTAACATAAAGGATCTGTTTTTAGTGACATAACAAAGGATATGTGTGTGTTGTTGTTGTTAAGGGAACACATTCCAAACGGTGGCACAAATCAATGTGAAAGGGCCGTTGGAATTCCAGGCCTGCAATGAAAAGAATGCAAACTGGAGAAGAAACTAGTTCCCACACATTCTCTCTGTCTCTTTCTCTCACTCTCTCTCTCTCTCTCTCTCTCTCTCTTCTCCCCCAGTAGTCTGTCTATTATTCAGGAGGAAGTAGAGGTGTTTTAATTAGCCTAACAATGTTTCCAAGACACAAGTACACTATGTGCCCACAAGGCGTGGAAAACAATATGTCTCTCTGATAATACTCCCCTACACACACAGACAAACACACACACACACACACTAACATACACACACACCTGTTTGCATCTTGGGTGGCACTCTGAAACACAAAACCAGCCATCGGCTGACATGAAGGCTTTTGGTAGCCTGTAGATTTCTTTCCCAATGCAGTCCGTGATCAAACGGAACACAAAAGCTCCCGAATTACCTCAACACACAATCACACACCAGGGACAGGTCCAGATATCACCCACTCTTAATCGGGACCAGGGAGTTTTCTTTGAAATTTCTTCACACACACACACACACACACACACACACACACACACACAC
>JAVQKI010095801.1:0-10241 GCA_036025975.1 Nematalosa erebi
ACGCCCCGTTCTAAGGGTTTCATTGTAGACACCGCCGCATTTTAAATAAATCAGACACTCCGAGATTGCGAGCAGTTCAGAGTTTATGTTTATGAAGTGTGGATTTAGGTGTTGCAACAATGTTTGTGAATAAACCTATTGAAATAGTCACCACCCTGTGTTTTCTCTTCAGTGGATTACACCTTCATGGGCTCTCTTGTCATACGAGAGGTGATCAAAGACCTGACTAGCAAAGGAATAAAACAAGCCAAAGTTGTTATGCTCGCTGGCACAAGGTAAACTCTTGCCCTCTCACTGTACTGGCACCGACTGCTCCAAATAGATAGACAACAGATACTATTAGAAAGACGAACTGGCATGTCACAGCACATTTAGCATATATAATAAGGTGCGTTGACCAGGAACCTCTCAGCCACTAAATCAGCACTGGCTGAAACCTTATCCATCTCTGTTGTCCCTGTTTAAAGCTCCACTCATAACACTGGCACAGGCTATTCTCAGCACATCCTGTTGTCTTCCATAACATATTTACTGGAAGACGCACTGACATAGACACTGATGAAATGTCTATAGGAGTGGACCAATAAGGAAATGCTTTAGGTAAACGTCATAACCACCCAGTGGATAAGCTCTCCAACCGATAGCTCCTCAGTATTTTATATTTGCTGTATGATATTATTTCATTGTTGTTCAACTGGTGTAAAAGTTCTAACAAAGGTTATCACAAATAAATGATTTGACATAAACTCATGTTGGTGAACAAACTGCCAATGTAAAGATGCTGGACTAACATCACCTGTGTGCACCTGTGCTGTGTAGTGCGGGGGGTACAGGTGTGCTGCTGAACATTGAGAAGGTGTCAAGCCAGCTTGAACAGCTCGGGGCTGATGCCCAGGTGCGAGGTCTGGTGGACTCCGGCTGGTTTCTGGAGGGAAGGCAGCAGAAGGTTCTGGAGTGCTCTGATGGGGTCTCCTGCTCCCCCGTGGACGCCATAAAGAAGGGACTCCGGTAAGAAACACAAGGATCACCGTGACCTGGAGATAGTTTGACATGCTTTGTTTCTAAATCTATTCTGAAGGGTTCCCCCCTCCTCTGGACTCTTTAGGCTGTGGAATGGAAATATCCCAGAGAAGTGTCGGCAACAGTACAAACGGGGCGAGGAATGGCAGTGTGTTTTTGGACACAAAATCTACTCCTCCCTGACCTGTGAGTTCCTGAAGCACATTCACTCACCACAATAGGAGCAGCTTTCTTAATCTGACCTCTGCTATTCTGGAAGCAGCAGCATGCTGAGGAGATGACCAAAGAGTGAAGTGATGGAACTCTATTATTCAAGGTCTTATTATTAGGGCTGTCAAAGTTAACGTGTTAATAGTCCGTTAACTGAACTCACTTTAATGTGATCGTTCCTAAAGCGGGGTATTTAACTCTTTGAAGCCGACACCCGCACCGTGCATAACATGGCTACAAAACGGCCGCACCTATTCATCTCCATTGGATGAATGATGAACACTTTGCAAGATAATTAGCATTGCATTTATACCAAAATATCGTCACTAATACAGTTCTGCAAGAAGATTTCTTTACTCGCCTATGGTATCCCGCATATCGAAATTAACAGGGGATCTTACTGATTCCAATGGGGCATAGCATTCCTATGTATGATTAGCGGTTCCCGAGTAGGCTGGCCTTGAAATCACATATTTCTGCCTTTTCCCTGTTTCACTGTTTTATACACTTATACAGTATCCCACTATCATGATTTTTATATTGATTCCTGACAACCTCCTTTATCTAAATGTGAAAAGATCTGTCATGCAAGAGTGAAATGATAGAACTCTATTATTGGTCTTATTATTGTAGCTTTGTTTACCAGTCATGTTGTAACAAGACACATTATTTAAACTTTCATCAGTTTCTCAGTGTTGATAATGAATATTGATGTGGGGACAATTAATATTTATCTTGAGGAGCTTGTGATCTTAAGTGAAAAAACATAAGGACTTTGTCTCTGCAGCGCCGCTGTTTGTGGTACAGTGGCTGTTTGATGAGGAGCAGCTACGAGTGGAGAACATCTATGTGGGGGGCCAGACCCTCTCTGATCAACAGTGGACCTACATGCAGAATCTGGGCAAGGAGCTGAAGAACTCCCTGAAAGACGTCACGTTAGTGGCCTTGACTGATTTAACAGATTCTTCCTGAAACATTTTGGAATGTTTTCCTGTTGGCAATATGCAGTGAGCATTTGGTCAGTGTTTTAAGTCTGTGTTACTCTACTTCCTTTAGGGCTGTGTTTGCACCATCATGCCTGTCCCATACACTGATCACCAAAAGGTAAGGGCGGCTGAACTAGAGACACACACACACACACACACACACACACATATATAGCCCTAAGAGAGAGTTGATTAGTGTGTGTTATGAGCGTGCTCCCTCCCCACCACTCCGGTTAGGCCAGCCCAGTGCCCCCCATAGTGCCATCCTCCGGGATGAGCTCATGCTGCTCCTTTGGTCCAGCCGTCCATCACTGCGCATTCTGGATGTCACCAGATGCCACTTCACACTTTCACAAACCCATCAGTCACCGCCCCCCCTCCCCGCCCGTCCCGTTCCCTTTGCTGCGCCCAGCCAATGACGCAGAGAAGCCCTGGGGTCGGGCTTTTCCCATGGCCCGAGGTGCGCTCCGGTGAGCATGTTGAACCACCCTGGTGAGGTCACGCCTGCATAAGGCTTTTTGGGGTGTCACGAGTGCATCTGAGAGGTTTGTTTGCTGTGTTTTGGAATTGAAACCAAGCAGGCAGGACTCGTATGGGTTAGGGGATGACATCGACAACCACATGGAAATGACATCAATTTGGGATGGCTTTTTATACATCGGTTTTTCATTTAAAGTCTTTTTGCTCATATACTCCTGAATGGGAAAGCCCTGTTGAAAATGATTCTGATGTGTCCTAATAGAATAATGTCTAATAGAACCATTGAGCAGTGACGCGATTGTGCAAAATCACTGGTTGTTGCATTTTCATCAGTTCTGCAGTTGTAAAATGTCACAGGATTCTATTTTTCTTAAATGGAACCTTAAGAACAAATGTAAGAAAATTCTTTGGAAGATATTGGTGTCTGAGGTCTGATGTCCATATAAGTGCCCATGTACTGTACTTTGGAATTTTTATAACCCCAGCCAACGTTTCTATGTTGGTACGATATGTAATTGAAATAGCTTTACAGTACATACATCATTTTTTGTTTGACTGCCCTTTTTCATGTTTTTGTTCTCAGACTTTTGTCCATTGCTTTATTCCTTCTTCCCTCAGTAACTGGATGGATTTCCAGGTGAAGGGCACCTCTCTCTCACGTGCGCTCCAGTGCTGGGACAAAAATCTGCAGGAGGCCAACAAAAACACCAAGACTCCAGCCAAAGGTTGCCCCTTCCACCTGATGGATAACTGCCACTGGCCCCAGTGCAACCCCACCTGCCCTGCTCTCGTGGACCAGGCCACCCAACAGGAGCTCACCCTGCTCCAGGTGCTCGCCAGCATGGGCCTGGACCTGCACAAGCTGGGCCTGGACCCCCGGCGCGACGGGCCTGCCACCAGCATCGTGGGCAGCGGCGGTTAAGAGACACGCAGGCGGTGTGGTAGTAGCATTTCCCGCGGGCATCCCTTTAACACTCATTAGATGTGGTACTGATAGAAAGCTGGCACTCTCTCCACCCCACTCCTCATCATTCCGTTGTGCTCCAATGCCATGCCCTCACCACAGGCTCCTCGCTCCTGGGTTTCTGTGCTCCTGTGCGTGCCGTCCCGGGCACCACAGTGCTCTCCATATAGGGAAGAGTCTGGGCTTTTGCCAGAACTTCTAGAGTGATGCATGAGTACTGAGTCCCTGTAGCTTGTTACCATGTCAGCAAAAATACTTCAAACCAGTGGCCGTGCTTCTTAAAGGCACATCTCATGTCTTGTGTAAGAGAGAACCATCCTAGTGTGTTTATTTGGGTATGTGTATGAACCATCCTAGTGTGTTTATTTGGGTATCACACACGCTCAGATGCTTGGGTAGTTAAGTCCAGTGGCAATGTTTTGGGAAATCTCAGGCGCTAGTTAAAGAGGGCACTGCCAAAGTACCACAGCAATCCTTCAGCACCCTTCAGCTGTTCATCGTCTCAGTGGGGTTGGCGGTTGGTTAATTGATCTACAATACTAACAAATCGTTACCATAGTTACATGTGCATTACTGCCATTACTTTAGTCTGATGTGACAACACGGCACTGCATGCCAGGATACTGTTCAACTGTTAGACAACACTGTTGAATACATACATGTGCAATTTGTTCTTCCTTCTACAATGTGCATGCTAGGTAGAGGTGTTTCTAACTGTCTTCCACTTGAAGATATAAGAAAACCCAACATTTCACGTTCAGTTTAAGGCGAGGAAGTGGAAATGAATGATAACAATATTGAATGGAGTTTTGAATAAGTTATTATTTTTTGTTTTTGTTTGGGGCATTGCAAATGACAAGCTCAAAGTACTGAGGGCTCTTTGTACTAAACTTGTATTTACCTAAATGTTTTATGTGTCTAGTATTTTAGATACTATATTTCAGATATTATATTAAATATATGATGTAATATTTAACTATATATTCTTGCAATATTTATCATATATGTTGACAACTAATAAAGTGACAGCTTGTAAGCACATTTTCACATCTGAATTCCATTTGATGGTTTTGAGTATACTTTTTGTAACCAACACAAGCTGCAGTGGACTTCTCCTGCAGGGCCTCTAAATCCACAAGAGGCTGCTATTCCTGTTATGCCAGTTATGGCTTTGGCTCACAAGAAAGGAATGCAGGCACAGTACAGACAAGTGTGCTGACTTCACGGGCCCACTTTAGTTAAAGGGTCTAGACAGATGTTTGCAAATTTGTAAATTAGATTTTAGGGTTTTTTAGTCATCAAATACATAGGAGCAGCGACACGAATTCAATCATTTTCACCAGGCGTGTCACATTAGGCAGACTGCATATAACGTGCTCTTCAATACTGTAAACCTTCCTAGAAACCAAAATAAATGCTCTCTGTTTGTTTTTGTAACACTGTGACTTATTCAATAGTTATGGAGTGATTATAAACAGGTGATATGAGCGTAGAGAGTAGCCATTCGGCAAACTGTTTTAACATTTAATTTATCCATTGCCCATTGTCATTTTTGGTTTTAGAAAATATTTTCTCCAATGTAATTTGCTCCATACATATTTGTAACAGTTCAAGGTAGCATGCAGTGTCCAGCAGAAAATTTCACCTGGCTTGGATGACTTTCCTCTGTGCTTGATGGTGCCCCTCTGCGATTTAATCACTTATTCTGTCCCACACAGAGATTTATCTCTAACCCAAACACCACTTGAACTTGTGTCAGTCAATTTCTAACGCGTTCCACACCGTATTTTTTTCCTTTTTACTGTTTTTCTTCCCTCAACCAATTTCTATTCCTTTAATAGGATATGGCCCAGAAACCACTACTGCAGATAATGAGACTTCGAAAAAGTACCATACAAGTCATCAGGTTTGCAAACCACAGATTCCCACACCAAACCCTAATGGGCCCCATTTGGGGCTGTGAAGGCTAAGGCCAGTACAGCAAGGCCAGTTCTTTGCCGAGGAACTAATTGTCACTGGCCCTGCAAGGGCCGCCTACCTCAGCCGAAAGTGGGCCAGCCTGTGCAGGCTTGCTTGCCAGGTACGTCCACATGTAGGCTAGCCTATGCAACACGGCCTGCGCTTCTGTGAACACTATGGTGCACATCACTGAAATTTTAAATTTCTTGTTCAATTCTCGCAGAAATAGAGCCTTACTTTCGTAAAACATTAATACACTGAAGAATTTTAACTAACGCTCTGCTTTCCATTCAAGTGTATTGCTTCGTATATAAAGTACACAACTGTGTTTTTGGTATCCAGGTTGACCAATTGTACGTTGAAACGACTTGCCATAGTATCAGAGGCGAAGCAGCGCTCATGTTACCATTTCCTGGGCAGCTGGAAGAAAACACGTAGGAAGATATTGCTTGCGCATTTGCAATGAAGGCGTGCCGTGTTCAACAATGGCAGAAGCAAGCGACAACAGCACACCACTGCAGGTAGGTTATGATATCAGTCATGACAAACCTTTTTTGATAAAGGAAAAAAGTGCCCGTCTGCGATAGTTTTGTGATGCTGAAATTGCCTTTTAAAATAGCTTCTTAGCATCGGTCGGCCTTGATTGTATTTCTGTTGAGGACTTTCTCGTTTCGGTGAAATTGGCTATAAGACTGTGGGCTCCATTAACATGTTATACACAGCTATACAGCCTCTTATTAACAAAATATGTTGTGAAAATCATATTAACTAAACATTCCGTTTCCCATGTAAAACGAGCCGTGCGTAAATAACGCCTGGCATTGTCGACAGGCTACAAAACGTATTAAACGTTACTGTTTCTTATGCCGAAAAGCATATGTGATGAGCTCATTATTCATTAATTCGAAATGCTTTACAAAATATCATTGAGTACTTGTTCTCCTTACAAGGCAAAGGAAACGGCCCAGTTAGAAGAGCATTTGCAAGGATGGAGAGAGGTTATTCTGGCTGTCGATCAGGTGCTGCGGTGGCAAAAGCCGTGGTTCCCTCTTGCACTGATTGGGTTCACCACTGCATTCTTTTCGTAAGTGTGGTATATGTCAATCGTTTACCTGCTTATTCACGTGGTGACTGCTGAAAAGATGTAGTCCATGTTAACAAATTAACGACAAAATATCTTGTTTCCTGCTGTGTGTTAACCTAACCTCATAGGTCCCTGTATTACCTGGACCCATCAGTGCTGACAGGAGTTTCCAGTAGTATAGTCATACTAAGTCTGGCTGATTATTTGGTGCCCATCATTGCCTCTAAGATCCTTGGATCAAGTCAATGGTATGTTTACTATTTCTTTTATCTTTTAATCTTTTACTTATCTTTTACTTTTTGTAGGGAAATGAGACACTGAAAATGGCAGCTTCAAACGCAATCAAACATTTCTCACAGTGCTGCTGTAGTTATAGTAACTGGTATGGTATCGGATATGCATGCATATAACCAGTTTGAGGACACATAACCTACTCTATGTTTCCATATTTAGTGTCAATTTCTTAAACTGCACAATAATTTATGGTAAATGGACTGCATTTATAAAGCATTTTTTGTACTCATCCGAGTGCTCATGCTTCACAGCTACTATATGAACTTTGCTCACTGCCCCACCACCCAAATTTGCATGCTCACCAACCCCCATTCCCTCCCCTAACCATCTTGTTGGTGTTTGGCTGGAACGTGGTTTGTTATGTTGTGTTGCACAGCCTGTGCTCCTAGTGTTTGTTTGATGTTTACAGCCCCTGTGTTGTCTTCTGAGACCGGGCTTTTTCGCGATGTATTCGGGGAGCAGGCAGCAAGCTGACCAAGAGGAGATGCCTATGAATTGAGACAAAAATGAAATTGTGCTAAAAAGCATGCAAGATCTCATAGTCCACCTTTAACTTAAGATATCTAATAGATACACTTTGTCTGGTGTTATCACAAATTCTCTCCCTTTAGCCAGGTGTCTGAAAAACAGCGTTTCCATGAGATATGCATAAGTCTGGTGAAGGCATACCATCGATTTACTGACTTTTGGAAAGGCTTCTTTAACTTCAGGGATAGGAGACCCAAAACGGTGAGTTGAATGTAAAATATTGATACGTTATCAGCATACTTTGAGGTCTTATTCCAGGTTTGATTACTGAGTTCTAACCTTCCCAATGCAGTACTTTCTACTGGTAATAAGCGCTCTGTTGGGGATGGCCTGGGTTGGCCAGCAGGTCCATAATCTGCTGCTGACTCATCTGATTGGTGAGTGTTGTTGATGCTTCAGTAGTTAGGAGGACAATCATTTTCATTCACATGTCTTTTATTCAATTATTTTGTTGCTATATTAAGGTTATCTCGCAGAAACCTAAACAATGGGTTAGTGCTTAGCTGTTTGCCTAACTGTTTATGGAAGTATTTGATTTAGCCTATATCTTCTTTTCCTTTTTGCAGTCACATTTCTCTTGCTTCTTCCTGGAATAATGATTTGTGTGTGCAAATACACTGGTATGGTGAGAAGACTTTTCAGACGAGGCAAAAAGAAAGACTGAAGATCTCTGTGGAGGAAAAAGGTCTCTCAGTTCCACAGACAGAAGTGTGTCCAGTATCGCAACATTGTTTCCACCCGCAGTCGCGCACCACAGTATCTTCTTTTACGTGTAATCAGTAAAGACACCGTAGTGCAGGCACAATATTTCTGTTTCAGAGTATTACATCAAGCATTTAATATTTATTTGTGACATTCACTGGTTTCAGTTGACCATATGAGCATTACTAAGCTTATTGTTGTGACCACTGCAGTGTTAAGGTGAAGCCAGAGACCATGGCAGTTAGACTTGCCAGTTCATCCCAATAACTTCCTTGATCAGACATTCCTACTATCAGTGGCCAATGTTTTGAAATCTATTCTTTGCATAGGTTTATCACAAATGTATTTATTGTTATTATGTCTTTTTTTTTTTTTTGGTAATTTCAAGTTAATGTAAGAATTCTATTCCATAATGCTTTCCACAATAAAACATTTATTTGATAGCCTTGATATAGCCTTTAATAAAACACTGTTCATGAATCACTCATTAACACTATTCAGGAAAACAAACAAACAAAAAAAAAAACATCACATTTTCCTTGCCACAGCATGTAGTGAATACTGAAGTTGTGTCTTTCTCATAAACTCTACTTTGATGTTTTAGTTTTAGTAAATAAACTATGCTGAAGATAAAAATGTTTTACAACATACAACTTATGACTATTTTATGAAATATGGCATGTTATATCATAGGATCTTATATTCACGAGCACCACTGTCTCTCCCATTGGTGGTGCACATCAAATTGTTCAGGAGAAGATGGATCGCACTCGTACTTTCCATTTAACTGATTTATTTTATTTTTTTATTTTTCTTTACTTTTTAGCAGCAGGGGTGATCACAAATGTTGCGGCCCGATGGCTTTTCTCAGTGTGTTATTTCATAGGCCATATTCATGACATTCCTTTCAGCATTATACGATTATTTGTACTGAGTGTGTAAACTGAATAATAAACTTCATGGCGAGATGAACTACAAATCCAGCAGGTGGCACGCAAAAACCAAGTCAGGGCCTCCAAGACAAGGTAAAGCTTCAGCCTTTGCAATCAATTACACTTTCTCAAGTAGAAATTCTGAGACTGCTGATGCACTTGTCATAATGGCTACACTAGATGATTCAAGGACAGTCTATTGCCCGTCAAACATCAAAATAGCTGGTGCCCCAGAGATGTCTGCATGGTTGTTATTAGAGAGGACTGCAGTTGGAGGCAAGAGGTATTTTTTCTGTATTACACTTGGAGCCTGTGGACATCATGACGGTCCAAAAAATACTGCCAAGTGAAACTTTTAAAAAAATCCAAATGTCTGTTGAGGTGTCTGTTTCATGAATAGAGTGAAGAATCAATACTGCCATCCTTTTATCCAGGATATTTCTTTGGCTGGCCACTTGAGGGAGCTAGAGCCCTAGTTTAATTCCCAAGAGTTCCCAAGCACTGCAGGAGAGTTTATAATTTTATGTGACTTGAGTAAACCAGAGCAAATTGCGTTTCTAAATTCTTTGATTGACACACATCTTCAGCCTGACAGATTGGCTAATTTGGTGGCCATCGGGCCAGCTTTCCTATAATAGTATCATATTTACATCACATGTGGCCAAAAAAAAAACAAACAAACCAAAAGAATCCCATGAGAAGCACACATCTGCCAACAGCTCCTCTGCCTGTAGTGCCAACAGCAGTGCTCAGCTTCAGTCCTGGCTGAAGTCAAAGTACATGTGCTGCTTCATTCAGCATTACATTCCACTGGGATTTTATAAATATTTTTTATGAGCATCATTTTGTTAATTTCCTGGTAGGCTCCTGAAATTTTAACATGAACACAAAGACAAAGCACCGATGTCATCCAGCACACTTATATTTTTTCTGATCTCAACCATCTCCTTTTATGCAACTATGGATTATGAAGGACTCATGTCATCCAGCTACTGGACTGTTTAAACCGCTGAGATCAAGAAGACGCCTATGTAGTCACAAGGCTAGAACTGAGAGACTCAGGAGAAGCTTCTATCCTCAGG
>JAVQKI010095808.1:0-15342 GCA_036025975.1 Nematalosa erebi
ATTAGGCTATATGAAGAATATATCGCAATATATACCTCATACCGTCTATTCTTGACATTTTACCGCAATATGAATTTTAGGCCATATCGCCCAGCCCTACTGGATGGCAGTAAATAATAGTTGTAAATGACTTGGATTTATTTGTACAATTCAACACAACAAACAAACTCCTGTCAGTAATGACAAACAGTTTGCCTGCCAATGTCTAGGTCAGCAAAGGTGACCTTGGTTGCTTGCAACATCCAATCCATTTACAAATAGTCCAGCACGAGTATGTCTTAGTACCTGTAATCACAAACTCATAACATGAGTGTAACTTTTTGTGGCGCTACACTTATGGCCCAACTGATCCATTCAACAGGACTAAATCATCCTTGTTCTTGCGTGCATGCACAGGAGTGGAAAAGATTTACTGACCAAAGTATGTCCAACAATAAATGCTGTCGCCTGTCTTTGCATATGCTATTCTACATTTTTTACCATGGGCACTGACCGCACCACATACACAAATGACAAATCTAGTACAAAACTTTTCACAAGCTGGCCCTGACTGTGCGTAATGTACTAGTAGGTAATAATTTTGAGTTGTTACAGGCACAGTTGGTGTATGTATTAGCTGACAGCCGTAACCCTGTATAGAGCAAGGAGTAATAACACAGACTTTGACTGATTCATAAGCACAAACAGACACCATGTGTGGGAGTCATTTGGCTCGCGAAAGTATCCCACTGTGCGGTAATCACAGACCATATCTGTTCTTTAAGAGTTAGTGGCTGTGCTAAGCCTGTTTGCAAAAAGCAAGCTGAATGAGCAAAATGAAGCACACTGTAGCAGCAAAACGTTAGGAATAAAACAAGATACTATCTTCAAATAGTTCATCTTGGATGGGACTAGCATCATTGACAGAAATAAACACACAAACAGAAAGATACAAACACACACACACACACACACACACACACACACACACAGACACAGATCTGGTAACAAGCTGATGAGAATGCAGGATGGCCCATGAATCCCCCAATGGGATTCATCCTACTGTGTCTACCAGCAGAATCCCCTGTCCCAAGTGCACGGGTGTCAGTCAAAGCATAGAAGGGGACACAAAGGGGCTTGAATGTGTGAGTGTGTGTGCACCTGTGTGTGCACGCGAAGGTTACAGCAAAGTAAACACAGCACCTATGATTGTGTGACCAAATGAAACATGTCGACTGTTGCTCCCCTTTCACTCGCTGGCTATTTGTGGACAAGAGTCACAAGACTTATGAGCCCCCCTGCCACTTACTGACCACTAAACTGAACCCCTGAAATGCACTCATGAATTGAACCGCCTACCTTATTGCTGCACATGGATGTCAGGAGAGAGGGTGTGTGTGTGTGTGTGTGTGTGTGTGTGTGTGTGTGTGTGTGTGTGTGTGTATGTGTGTGAGTGAGTGAGAGAGAGAGGGATAAACAACAGATGAGGGAGGCGCATATGATTAATGTAGGATGATATTCTGGTAAGGGCACATTTCTGCTTGATTTCATCTTTCATCTACACTGTAGGTAAGTCAGGTGACACTGACATTACAGTATGCAGAGTCCCCGAATGAGGCTATTTACATACATAAACACATTAAGCATTCACCCGTTTTTACCCTAGGATTAACATAGGCCTACTTCTCTTACTTCTGAATCCGAAAAAAGAAAAAAAAAAAAAATCAATGAAGAAAGTCGCCTCCTTGTATATGTTTTTACTGCTTAAAGCTTGTAGTGTTCAATGTTAGCACAAATTGAGAACATGAGAGGTGCTCTATGAGGTGTACATTAACCACATAAGTCCCGGGGCAAAACAACAGGTATTCATTGGCCGTTACGTGGTGTACCATCCGTGTTGGGCAAAGCGTGATGTCGGTGGTGATGAAAGGTAAAAGGGAAAACACATCTGCAAACAGTGGGTAATATTTACCCGCCTTGGCAAATGCTGACAGGAAATAGGCTACTTCATGCTATCAGTCTTTATCGTGCCTATTATATAACTACCAGCTGATGAGGCAAACATGTTTACAGTGAGTGAGGGGCACACATGATAAAGGCTTAGGTAGTGCCAGCAGGCAAAGTACCAACTAACCTACATCACAAGAAAACAATCTATCACGGTGAGCAACGTAATTCTGAAAAGAACAATCCTCACAGTGTGGAAAGCTGGTTGCAGGCTAAAAAGTGAAAACTGGGATTTGTATAGCACAAATCAAGGGACTCATTCATTCATTCATTAGGATGACTGTAAAATTGTCTTTAGCCTAATTTGATTAGACCAGGCCTAGGCTTGACGTATGACCCGTTCTACATCAAAAGCTAGAAAACTGAAAAACAAGAAAACTGACCAATATCATTATGGACACTAATGATATTTCCCCCTAGCGTTTCTAGGACCCTTACAATAGCCAGTATTCATTACAGCTAACAGCCAACTCCAAGATCACCCAAGCTTTAGCAGTCTGGAGAAAACAACTAGCGACAGTATTTTGAGAATAATGGCTAGAATGGGCCAATAATGTAACTGGCACACGGTATCATTTTAGAAGCAGGCAGGGCCACAGAACTCAGTCCAGTTCTGTCAAATTCACCAGACTGACCCAATAGAGAACAAGGCCTCTACAGAACACATTCAAGATTCCACAAGATTCCACAGGGCATGTTAAGGTGACTTTATGACTGCTGATCACACAAACAGACACACACACACACACACATACACAAACACTGAGTGCCAAGTGGGCACAGGCTCCGTCTGATCTCTGTGTTCTGTTCTAGGACAACAATCCAACATTCACATCCACATTCCAACTCTACTTCCTGCCATTAAGTCTCACACACCTACACTCCCGCTTGCACAGGCTGTGCTCTAGCGAGGAACCAAAGAGCCTTAAGAAACACCATATCTCTGAAGCTCACCACCACTCCGCTCTTTCCTGACCAATGGCTGTGAGTGGCCCTAATCAGCTCAGTTTTATATTAGCTTGTTTTCCAGACCACACCTCTACAAGCACAAGATGAATGGACATCTTCTTACGTTGGTCATTTAGGCCTGTGTTTTATGTCGTGTTGCACGTCATAGTTACTAAAAGGTTGGACTTCTTGTGACAGTAGAGAATAACATTTTAGCCAGAAAAAGGGAACAGTGAGGATTATACTATATAATTTCAAAATGTCGCTAAATACATGCAAGGAAAAGGACTTTTTATGTAAGCTACGGCAACATTAAAACAACAATTGTGACTAGATGTGTAGAATTAACCCTGTTTAATAAGCCGATATAATAAAAAAAAAAAAAAATTGAATTGAACTGTTTCCAGTGGCAAGTCTTCAAACATTCATTTCTTTCTCTCTCAGAACAGAGCCTGTGCTAGCCCTGGATTAGTGTCCTTTCATACACCGTTGCCAGAATTTAATGGGCCAACTGTGTTGCCAGGCTCCCCATGAATGCAATAGCTTTGGCTTGAATGGCCCAGTTACATTCTGGCCAGCGCAGATTGCCTGCTGCAGTACCTGAGGGAAGGCCTTGGGTGGCGCCACCATGATGAGCACAGTGGCTCGCTTCCCAGATGTTCCACCAGATGATTCTTGACTACTACTGACAGGAGCTGGATCCCTCTTGTCACCATCTTTCAGCTTGTCCTCCACCTTCCCAGAGTCCTTCTCGACCGTCGGATGGGCCTGGCCGGTTTGTTCAGAGGTGGCGGGTTCACACTCCGCAGGGGATCCCGACCACCAGCGTAAGAGAGCCACCCAAACATTTCCCAGCATGCTTAGAGATATAAAAATTCCAACTCCTTCTTTACCCACGACAAAGTGGTTGTTTGTGTGTGAGAGTTTGTGTGTGTGCGTTAAAAGATCATCTCCACGATGTAGTAAGAAGTCAAAAGTATGATTACTACTAAAAGATTATGTATCAAAGATTACGGAGATATTTCTCAGTCATTCCATATGACAACAAAAAACAACAGTATGTATATATCTGTGTGTGTGTTTGTTTATGTGTGTGTGTGTGTGGGTGTGAGAGAGAGTGTGTAAAGAACAGAGAGTATCTGGTGATGTAAAAAAAGTGCTGAGGCAAGAGCAGACGCTGAAAAGAGGGCAAACGAGGACACGCCCCTCCGACTGCAGCGTAGCGTGGGATCCCAGGCTGCGTCTCGCTCCGCCACCGCTCACTCTCTCCTCAGTCCGCCACAGACACGCAGCCACACAGAAGAGCAAAACTACCGCAGCCTTCAGCCCCCTTCAACTCAGGGCACCAACATCCCAGTACAGCCCCGGAGCACGCACAGACCTCCACAGCTCCAAGTTTCTTACGGCTCAACGAAGCCAAGCCTCACATCCATTTTAGATTAGCAAAGACCAACTGGCAGTGAGAACACTACTGCAAAAGAAAAAGAAAGTTCAAAGCAGAAGAACACTATGACCAGTTCAAAAAATAACTTTTTTTTCAAGCTCAGGAAACAGACCAAGTGAAGCAAAGCAATAGTGCAGAGGATGCCAAATTCCACATTGGAAATGTCAGTAATATGAATCTGGTTAGATCCCTCTTAGCCCCCTCTGCCACGCTCTCTCTGTCAGTGTCTCTGGACTGCGGCGTGAAGCCGGGATGCGTGGGTCTGCGGGCTACCCCGGTGAGCAGAGGAGAAGTGAGGGTGATGCGGTAAAAGGAAGCCTCATGAAAGCTGCATCCTCACTGCAGCTGTGGCTCAGCCAATCACAGGCTTCCACACTGATAGGTCTAGCCGGAGGAATCCCTGAGGCTGCAGCGGCAGCCAATCAGAGCAGACGATCATTCTTCCCTCTGACGGATTTCTTGCCATTCAGCAGCAAGCGTGAAGTGGGGGTTGCGACTGGGAGGCGTTAAAGGTTCTCATCACTTCTTCCCACTCTCTCCCTCTCTTTCTCTCCCTCTCTTTTTTCCCTCAGCATTGGCAAAGCAAACCTGCTGAATCTCTCTCCCGTTTGCCAGCACTGGCAGAGCAAAACTTGCTGAATCTTTTCCTCCTCCCTCCCTCCCCCTTTCTCTCTCTCCTTCCATTGAATGCATCTTTTCTTCCCAAGTCATTCCATCACCCTGTCAGCATCCCCGTGGCAACCCCATCCAGTAACCCTCCGAGGAATAATTTCATCTGACCGCCTCACCGCACAGTCCCCCACCCCCTTCTTTCAATCTATTGAGCTATTCACTAAAAAGGAGAGCTATAGTTATCCCTGGGAGCTCATCCGAACAGCACCAAACACTGAAGCACTGTGATAAAATCTACATTTCATTCAGAGACCAACCATCTTCCTTTTCAACTTTATTTCCCCATTTTCCTCACTCACCCTTGCTCTCTCACCATCAGACTGAACTCTATGTAGAGGCTATGAACTAGTGCACACTGGGTGCTTTAAGTGCTGAGCTCAGCACTTCTGTCTGTGCTGAGCTGACCAGCAGTGTTAGCTGCCAGCCACAAAATTCATCTGTCCCCCTCCCCACCCACCCCCAAGACAGAACCACTTCCAGGGCCTCAGTCTTGCACTGTGGAATGAGATGCTCGCAGACACAGACATGGCCATAAATTATTATAATTGACACTTTGCTGCTGTCCCACACAAACCGTAAATAACAGTAATGAACTCTGAGGGCTGATAGTGAAGGGTGTGAATACACCAAGCATCTTGCAAGATGAGTATCACACTGCAATCAATAAACAGAATTTGTACAGAACCATCACGACCAGACGACAACTTTATTTTAAAAAGGGACATAGCTCCCCCTGCTGGCCACTGGGAGGGACCAACTGAATTGTTAGTACTGCTGAAAACAGAGTGCTCAGTACTGATAAACACAAGCCATACAGCACATACCAGATAAACCGTAACACAAAACCATGTGCATTCTGGAACGTGTTTCAGTTGCTTTTTATTTAGGTTCCCACAATAGTGGTTTTCCGCTATGCGGGCACGCTCTTGTTGTGAGTGCCATTTACAGGGCTCTGATGACGTTAACTGACTGTGGAAATGTCCCACTAGACGTCAGAGATTGGCACACAATTGGCATGCACAGTGCTAGACGGTTTGTAGAGAAAGCAAAGGAATTAACCTTTTTAGCTTTGCAGCCAAAACATCAGGTAAGCCCCTGTTGACCTTGCAGAGTAAGAACACAGTCGAAGTTTTGGAGGAATTTTGGCTCGAATGTTACAATCTACTAGGGTATGTTCAAGATAAAACTGTGTATTTCCAAATACATGCTGATACTTCACTGGCTGAATTCGAAGAGAAACAAAACATCATGATCCTATGTCTAACACAATCCTATTAGTTAGCTGACTGGATTAGCAATTAGCGTAAGAAATAACTAGGTTTCATTTGACCCTAAATGCCCGCAGGATCCTTAATCCTGTTACTGCAGAGAGCAGAATCAAGTAGTGGTTGGTGAGCTACACTTTCTCTACATATGGCAGCTCTCAAAGATATGGACAGTTTGCTTGACTTAGAGATATTGAGCATTAAGAGCATTCAATCTCGGCAAACTAACATCAGATGACCTTTCTTCTGATCCATTGTGAGTGACCTTCCTCAGTCTCAGGTCATCATCCATGTTCAGCTTTCACTATGGCCTTCTTCCCAGCCTGACCTGCTGAATGATGTCAGCTGACTGCCAGATATAGGATCAACAAGCGTTGATTATACTACACACATAAGAAACAAGGAGATCTCACATAACCCTGTATGAGAGATAAAATTTTGAAACCATTAAAGGCATACCATGCAAGACTGCGTTTTTTTTTATCTCCAGAGCTCCCCAAACAGTCACAGATTTTTTTAAAAGATAGCAACAACATTGTACATTCTCAGTTTGCAAACCAATAAATAGGAACCAGCGATGATTTTTTGTGCGTTATGTTGACTGACAAGGTGGTAATAGAACAAAACTTTCAGTTTTGTTTTCTCCACCCGATGTTTCAGATCCTGCAAGTGTAGTAAGTGCAGATCCTACGTTAGAGGTAGCCAAGAGAGCCTTCGTTCACCCCGTAATGAGCCATTTAACCATCGTTACTACAAAGCTAAATGAATTAACCTAAAAACGTTGCACAGTGTGCCTTTAAGCATCAGCTAACAGTCTCTGTTATTTGTTTCCTAATTAGTATGTTTAAATTCTAGGCTACACGAAAACAAAATCAAGACTACTACACTAAGCCATTGCTGTTGAAATGTGTGGAAAAGTTAGAAAGAGTAATCCTTAAAAGTACATATTTACAATGCAAAGTGGACTGGCCTCCCTGATTTACGGGGTACAACTACTTCATGAGTCAAACACAGAGTCAGACTCATTTATACATCATTCATCAGCAGCAGTGCCTTTGAGGGCATGCTGGCCAGGATTCAGAGGCAGAGAAAGAGAGTCTGGTTCTTCAGCCGAAAAAAACAAAACCTAAAGTGAAGGCTTGCCAGCGTGCATTGAAAGAAGAGAAAGCAGGGGCCTTCAGCTTCCAACAGGGCACCAAAACCGCACACCCACTCTACCACTACCACCGAGCCCGTGTCCCCCAATCACCTCAGAGAGACTCAAGTGTCTGGAAAACAATCCTCTTTCTCTTGGGTCTGCTGCGCTCCAATGCTCACATACAGCAGGGGAGGGCTGTGACGGAGCCACACTACTGGAGCCTTGTTGTTCAGGTAACAGAAATATCTGGAAGGTTCAACAGTCAGAGGCAGAGAAAACCGGACTCTTGGGGGCCGGTATGGCCTTCATGCATCCCACTCACACACACACACACATTCCTTCAGGCGGTCCTCTGGTTGTTGCATACGTGGAGGGGAGCACGTGCAGCCCCATACATAAACAAAGATGGAAAGGGTGGGGAGGGGTCTGATTGGTCAGGGGTCTTAGACAGGCTTTTCCCGCTCTCCTTGTGGAGAAGTGGGGTGGGGTGAGACAGACTTTGCACAGTCTCTCCCAATCCCTTACTACAACAAAAGCAAACATGTAGCCTAAACGTGCAAAAACACAGACACACACACAATTGATAAAATGTGATGACAGCTCATAACACGAGTTGAAAGAAATTATAAGGTGGTTACTGAAACAAGAACAAACAAACACAAATGCACTGCATTCATTTACAAAGCCTCACATCTGTAGGAACTGACACTTCTATGAAACTCTGTGACATCTGACCCACATACATTTGTATGCAAATGCAAAATGCACACTCACCTAAGTCTATGACTGCTTTGGTCAGAGGACAAGTAAATAGACCCACCAAAATAGACCCACCCAAGTGACTGCAGCACCACAGGTCGTATGTGAGAAAGATAAAAACATGTAAAGATTTACCAAGCCCCAGGCCATCTTTAATCTAATGGCTGACAAGATTTCAACCCAACTCTGTGTTTTAAGGCACTGCCCAAACTCCTAGCATAGACTCATTGGCCTCTGCGACTCGAAGAAAGACTGTTATTTAGGACTGGGGGATGTGGTGGAGGTAGTGGAGTCTGTTCTGCATTCCTCTGGGTCCTTCAGTCACGTTTGCAACAAGTCTAGACCGGATTGCCGAACAGGGCTGGACTCCAGTCACATGGCCCAACCGACGTTGAGTCACATCTGGCAGTCGGGAACTCACAGGCTTCACACAAGGAGCGAAAAAACACACATGTGGTTCACTTGAAGCTGTCTGGATTGCAGGCACCATCCCTGAGACTGGCTGGGTGATGTGTGAAGTCTTCAGAACACACAAAGCATACCGCTGTACTAATCACTGCATACAATTTATCAGGGAGCCTGGAATGTACTATAGTGAGATTTTCTACATAGTGTGCTTATCTTACAACACTGTGCTCAGTCACTGGCTTACTAATAGCGTGCTCATCTTACAACCCTTGTTTTACTAATGGACTCAATAATATCACCACAAAATTTAGTCAAACAACCACACATTCTCTTAAAAAAGTCTCACAATGACACCTCAATAGCACCATACTTAATACCATAGGCTACCATACTTAATAAGTACATAGTATAGCAGTATGCCAATTTGAAACAAGGTGTTATTTCTATTATAAATATAAGGACACAACAAGAAGGGAACGGTAGGTTGTAGGCTGAGTCATGTGCCTTTTTGGGTGGACGTGGCACACACCACACAGATAGCCTATTTGCAAAGAGCTATTGAGGCTTTTGCAAATGTTTTCTCTTGCAAATTACGTGTTGAGTCACCAATGAGGGACAAACCTTTAAGTGGCAACAGAGCAAGTTATTGCATTGCTTAGTTTTATGACTTCCTTGTCAGATTGGATGTGATAGTCCTTGGCCAGCATCTCCTTCTACCAAGAAAAATTTCTAACTGAAAATGACAGCAGTCAGTTAGCTAAACTGGGGCCTACTTAACATGATTTGACTATATATAGACAACAGTGAGTAGTCAAACTCATCCAATCCAGTCCATCCAACTGGAATTTTCCATATTGTTCAAAAACCTGGGACAAATCCTTGAACAAAAGCTGCCTTCACAAGCATGGCCTAGAGACATGGCATTGTTCCAAGACCACCAAGACACAGGTCTTCACTAAACCCTGTAGCACAAGAACCCTCTGAAAGGAGTGTGATGACATTAGGTCAAAGCTATCCAAGCTCATCTTAATGCTGCAATGACCAGGTTTTTGTTATATTCAAACCCTGTTTTGTTTAGGTGATGTTTTGTGCTCTTTGACAAAGAAAGAGAAGCACACAGCAAACTCTTTCACTCTCTACTGTTGGTCAGCTCAACATCAGCTTCACAATGGACGGCTTCCTGTGGCAAACTCACATTTGAGTCAATGACAACTAGGTTTACTCCATGTTATTTACTTTTTTTTTCTTTTTTGAAGGAAAAACTCTCTAACATACACACAAGGTGCTACAACCTAGGCCTATTTTTTAAGTGCTTCTATAGACTAAGTAGACATTCTACTGCACTACCTTCTTTCTGTTTGACCAAGCCTCTCAAGGTGAAACATGAACTAATAATGACATTGTAACAAACACACACACACACTCACATTTCCAACTCTCTCTCTCTGGCAAAGAACTGACTGGAGGTCTCATGACTGACGTAGTACTGCTAGAGCAAAAGTAGGCCACATTCCTAGCTAACAGCATGCCGAGGTGAGCTACCAGGCATTCAAGGATGTAGCATTTCATTTCCATTTCCATTTTAACTTATATGTCAACTATCAATTGTTCAGGGCAGTCTCCCAAGGGCACAACGGTGGCAGCCGGGATTCGAACCCACAACTTTCCAGGCTACTAGCACACTAGCCAGGTTCCTTAATGACTACTGTACCACCGCCCTATTTCTATGAACTCATGTGCTTCATGAGTCAATCATCTCTGCAGAAATGTTTCTTGAGGTCCAAGAGCAACAAAGTTGCTGAGCAACCCTTCTTTATTACATTTTAGTAACAGCCTCTGAGGGATTTTTATCAGCTTTCATCGATTTATGATTAACTCCTGAGTAGTCAGACAAAAACTGTAATTGCTTCCAATGGATTTTATTGTATTTTATCAGAAGGACAAAGTTTTGTCATTCCAGTGTTGGGAATAGGTGTCTCTTATTATAAGTTGTATTGCATGGTCAGAGCACTTGAATCTGGGCTTTGTCCCCGTCGCTGGGTACACAGATAGTGTGCCATGATTGGTCAACTGTTAGGAATCTGTCCATGGATTCAGATCCCCCACCCCAATAAGTCTGGAGGGTTGTATGGATTTATCTCCACTTAATTGTTCCAGCGCTTCAGCTGTCCCTGAGATCAGTGCCTTTGGCAAAGCTCCGTGCCAAACCAGATCTGTTTGCTCCTGGCCAAACACCCAATGTCATCCTGAGTATTCTGATATCTGATGTACTGAGAGTCATGCTTGGATTCCTCACAGAATGTGTCCTGTTTTGGTCCGTCCCCCTAATTGCGATGACATCCCAAACATGTTTATTTGGGCAATTTAAAATGACAATAAACCCAAACAAAATGAAGTGTATGAAAATCAACCAAGTTCATGAAGTTTAAAACTGATCATGGTATGCAACTCAGCAGCTCTGATAAGAAATACAAACAGACATAGTCTCTCACAGTCAACAGACATAGACCTAATGTCTCAACAGGCTGAAAGGTTATGACCTAGGAGCCAATTGCTTCTAAACTGTTGACAAGTAGGAGTAAATCTTAAACAAGCACAGTATGTTGCTTGTTTGTGCAGCTTGTTTACAAAAAACAAAGCGAGTGAGGCTGTCTCCATCAGAGGACATTACAAACAGGCTGAAACAATCCCTAATCCCCACTGTAGTAAAAAAAAAAAAAAAAAGGCAATCCTCTTTCAGGCTAACACTGTATGGCTGACATAATAAGTGTTTAGTAAAGCATGTTTGCTTGACAACACTGGAATTTAAATTAAATCAGTCAATAATGATTCTGTGTAAGGAGGACAACTGGCTATCAAAGTTCCAAAGTCCGATGCACTAAAATAGGTTGCAAAGTGTGGGAACTATCTAAGCCTAGTTGTAAGGTTGTTAGTATGCCTAGTCTCACATATAACACTAACTAGCTATCTGACATTCTCATCATAATATAGCCACAGGACATCCACTGATTGCCTAGCAGATTCTACTTTCTCTTTTACGCTAAAAGCAGGGGTGTAGGCAAGGCGTTGCATTATTAATAGCAACATAATCCTGACAGTTGAGAAAAAGCTCGTAGACTAATTGTCCTTGCCATTCTTGACGTCTGAAGAGTTTAGCGAAGATAAGAATTGCTGGTTGTCAGCTTTACTCACCATGAGCTCGTGCTCAGTGCGATGGACTCCAAGCTTTTTCAGGCCAATGGTGAGATCATTCACACAAATGCCCCCATCCCTGTTCACATCCAGAATCTGGAACAGGACTTTCAGTCTATGTTCTTGTTCTGGTCCGCCACAAACTGGACAATTGTGCATGGAGTCGCATAGTCCGTCACTTGACTCCGACATCGGACAGTCTCTACTAGTCACAGTCGGGTGCATCGTGGGTGCCCCGACGCCTCCTCCTGGGTCAGATCCCTGGTGGGTATCGTCTGAATGACACTGACAGAAGACGCCGCTCAACAAAGGGGAAACAAATGATCCTTGCTGATGCATCATGTGGACTTGTCAAATGTTGACCTAAACGTGGTACAAGCAACCCTAATGCTAGCTGTTCCTTGTTAAGAGTCACTCTGGAGAAATCATCCGTTAACGTACTTTCAGTGTTAACGTCAACCTGCTAGCATTTAAGCTACCCGGTAATTTCTCACGTCACGTGTCTGTGTGCAATACCGGTTTCAATAAAGTTAACACCAATCCTATCTATCCATGGTTGCTGAGGGGTACGACTGAATCATTTAAATCCTATATACGACGTTTACGTTTCTTACTCACAAATCTACTAAGACATCTTTCCCCGCCCGGTCGTAGTGATGAGGTGGATGCTGAGCAGTAGTCCAAGTCAGCAGCTGAGCGCGGTCGGTCGGTCGCTAGATGGTAAGGCTAGAAGAGCTTCCTCCCCCAGAAACGTTATAGTTTACCTTTCTACATACAAGTTCCACCGAGAGGCTGGTTTTATCGGCCAGTACAATGTTACCGAAAAATACTGAATCTTTCCGTTGAATTGGCGGTAGATTTGACAGCTGATGGAACAAAAATGCCGGGTGTAGTAGTAGGACGGCCGTTCCGAAAAGGAAATGATTAACTGGAGGTGAAAGATGAGTGGAGGAGGAGTGAAGGGCTTCATTTGATGGATGGCTTCGGCAGCCAATTAGATACTTACAGAAATGTTACACCCACTCAGCGACCGATTCATTGAATATTTGAAATGGCTAAAAGGTAGAAATTAGCATCTTACACTTTAAATCTTGCTGACAACACCGTTGTACTACGTCTAAGGTCAGTCTGTGCTAACTGAACCACTGGGAAAGGAGGAAATCCCTTAAATGATCGTTGTTTCGGGTAAATTGACAACTTCAGTAGTGACAACCAGTAGCCCTTTGAAGGAGGCTGGCCTTTGGTCGTCACTACGTTTGGGTGGAGTTAAGTCCCTTTCACGGTTTCATGGGAAAACAAACAGAAACGGCGCTTTCTGAATTTTCTCAACATATTAGGCCTATTGCTTAAAAAATTGACAATTTTTGGATTTTTTTTTATTCGTGTGTGTGCGCGCCTGGGTGTCCTTCTTCCTGATTCGACCTCTCTAACCTCCACAGGCAGCTGTGGCAAAGGATGATAAATGACAAGATAACAGGCTGAGCCATCTACCAAGCCAGACGAAACCCAGTGATGAAGAAAATGTCTCAAGTTGTCCTTAAAAATACGATAACTAGGCATATGGTGACATAAGTGTATAGCCCACCTCTTACCCAAGCACACCCATTAATGACACCGTTGACGACACTGCAGTCACTGCGCGCTATAAATCTGGGTTGACAAATTTCGGTGTCTTGAAATGGGTGATGTTCACATGACGTAAACTCTGTCTAAAACATTGTCTAAATGTCAGCGTGTGTGTGGCCGGCCATCATCTGTTCAAGAAGCAGTCTTGATGAGCGCAGTAAGGGAATCAAAGGACTCAAAGGAGTTTAGGGTCCCTGTTCTCAAACTATAGACATGCGCGCATTGTGCGTTTAGGCAACAAGTGCTCTAAAACTGGCCTGGGGCAAAAGGGCAAGAGTCTACCCTGTTCTCATGCCTAGTGCAGAGCGCTGCCGTCAATTTACATGCACGTTGCAGAATGAAATCCATGTGAGAATTCTTGGTCAGTGATGATGTGCCTACCCTGCTGTTCACCTCAGATAACTACTGCTCAACTTTATTATTCTGGAGAGCAAAGCCAATATACTGTGCATCATTCAGCCAATAGTCCTTCACAGAGTGGGCTTGTCAAAGTCCCCGATGTCATAAAGTAGCCTATAATATAACGTGCTTAGGTCCAAAAAGCAGCCTGTACATTTTCTTTTTATTTATTTGTATTAATTAGTTAGCCTACTTTTGTTAAATAAATATTTTTCATCCATAAAACAATCGAAATTTTCATTCAGCAAGTGGCAACAGTCTGTAAACCACTTTTTTTTTCATTTTCTATTTCAATTCCGAACTCAAATAATAAATGAACGGAAAAGTACACGGACCCAACATAATGGAAAATTTAGATAATCTTTCGTCTGCGTCTGTAAACTTGTTTATGTCGGGTGCCAGCGTGGGGCCAGTGACAGTTTGCTCATCGGCAAAGTACGGCCCTGCAGTACTGGCCCACGCCCTCACAGTCCCGGAGCCCGTTAGGCCGTTAGGCTTGCCCTAGCCCACACTGCCAGCATGGGCCCCGCAGGGCATGTTTGCTGGGTAGGCTACTTTTGTATCGCCTCCAGGCAAAGGCCATCACCTTTCAGATCGAGCAATCTCCTTCCTTGCCATAATGGCATCTTCGAGTTTGTAACCCCTTGCAGTTGAGGTTTATCACAAGACCCATGGAACTACACACACTTCACTCAGTGTGCAAGTAAGCTTAGCTAAGCCCACCCACATTATCATCTAGTCTTCCTTACCTTACTGCACTCATTCTAATCCTGCACTTAACTCCACTTCTGCACTCTTGTTCTCTAGGACCCCTCTAGTGGTATTCTTTTTTTAAGATTTCTTCTATGTAGTTTATTGTTAATCCTCTTATGTAAGTCGCTTTGGATAAAAGCGTCTGCTAAATGCTAAATGTAAATGTAGAATGATTAAACCTATCAGGATAGTATAAACGGAATTGCACCGTATTCCTATATTTAAAGGGTTAGGTTTAAGGGTAGGACAATAATATTTTTGTTTAAAACGGGTCTTGGAGATGAGGTCTGTCTGCATTGAGCGCAGTGATAAACTTGCTGGAAGCAGTTCATCATCCAGATCCCAGCAGCTTTTAATGCATCTCATGCAGTAAGTATGACCACAGAAAATAGTGGAAGGATTTTGCAAGGTCCAGGCAAATCGGACATGTAAAAAGTCCCTGGTTAATTGCAATTAGGCCTACCTCTGCCATGCTTTTCGTCCTTCTGAGTCACCTTGCCACAGTCGACATCTAACTTTCTAGAAGGTGTTGCAGACAGAACTTTGCATGGGCCCCAGTTTACCTGACCAACAAGTAATTAATCAATAAATAAAATCAGTGAAATTATCATAAAATGATCAAATTCATTGACAGATGAATGATTAATCTATATTGTTAGTTGCTGCCTTAGTTCAAATCTGATTGACTGTTGATGTCAGAAAAAAGTCAAATTCCATCAGGTCACTAGAGAAATTACATGCATCAACTTTAT
>JAVQKI010095830.1:0-13420 GCA_036025975.1 Nematalosa erebi
AGTTTCTTTTCTATGATAAAAAATAACCATATAAGGAGGTTTTTTTTGTTGTTTAGTTGTTTTGTTGTCACCATTGCTGCCGAAATCGGGTTAGATCTTGTGTTGTTACACCTCCCTACGTGTTTTCATACTTGCACAGATAACTGAGATAAACCATAACGTGATTGCCATGTGTAGTTATTCGGGCGCTTCGTCGAGCTTGCATGTATCAGACTAGAGAAGATCCTGAGCCGGTAACTATTCATTTAATTGAACAGAAGAAAAAAAAAAACCTGCTTCGAATCAGACCGATCTGCACTTGATTTAATGTTCTTGTTTTTTATTGACTTTTATTTGGTTGTTTTTGTTTACTTCCCCTGCGGTTGTTTTCCTTGGCTGTTGTTGGCTCTGTGGTGTTAGCAGATCCCTTGCTTGAATACTCTTCTCCCCAGCAGTCCCTGAACCCCCCCAACCCCCTTTTCTGTTTCCCCGCTCTGGCGCGTCTGTCCTCAAGATTGTATGTGTTCACCGCGAAAGGCAAAAAGTAAGCGATCGATGTTTGTTCTGCTTCAGTGGGTAAAAATGCTTTTTTTTTATAAATTAATTTAAAAACCTTATCAACCTCAGAGCTGGCTGTGTTTCCTTTCGTTTATTACCACAACCTTAAGATGACCTCTGTGTTTGTAGTGGGCGTGGTGATGTTTTCAAATCACTTCAGAAGTATTTTAATTGGGCCAAGGCAAATTGTAATACAGATAAAACAGTTTGCTTTGAGATAGCAAACACTTGGTTGGTCTCAACACCACCAAAAAAAACAAAACAAAAGTGGTCTGAGCCCTGAGGAAGTTTTTTTTCTGGTCAGAAGTAATCATAGGCAAACAAAAAACAGAAATATTTTATTGATCTGAAGTCAGATGAAACTGGTAAATCTTAAAAGGAGACATTGTATTTGAACTTCAATAAATACAACTATCATATGTCCCATGAATCTCAGGTTGCGGCTTTTCATCTAAGCACCTTCTTCACAGCAACATCATACAGCATGTCAGTGGTGTAGAGGAGCTTAGAGAATCAAATATTTCTCTGATTGTTCTTGCAGTAGTTGCAAAAGTATGTGGAAAATCTGTGTGAAAAGTTTGTGTGAAGTGACTTTCTGGCACTTTCTGACAATGTCACATCTCATCCACTTGGTGGCAGCATTGTCCTCCATATTCCAAAGCCAGCCTCCTCGGAAAGGTGTTTCTGAACAATAGGGTTAAGCATAGCTGTATAAATTGTACAAATTAAAGTGGGTTTGGCCCCACCGTGGCGTTTAGAATTTTGACCCCCTCAGAGATGACAAACATTTTTTTTTTTTTTTTTTTAATTTCTCAGTAGAGGGACTCGATATGAAGCCAAGGCATCTTCTGTTGTGTACTGTAAGAGCTATGTTCCATGTATGCACACAGGAATAAGCTGTTGCATCCCCACTCACCTGAAACCACCTCGCTGCATTATTCACACCCTGACTTAGTATAGCTGTGGCTATGTGCACATATACATTCTTATGGTAATCCCTCTTGAAAAAATAGATTTGCTCAAGGGGAATAGTGTACATCATGGGGGGTGTGTGTATGTGCAACAGACACAAACACTCACAGGTATGGTTACAGTGAGTGTTGACACTGAATATTATTGGTTCTGCTTAACTCCATACAGTATAGGCCAGCCGGTGTGTCTGTAAAAGAGTGACTAGGTCGGCATCCACTTGCGTAGGACTTTTGATGCGATGTCGTGAACATGTCCAAATGTTTAGCAGTTATGTAATATTATTGTGAGACTTCTATTTGCCCTGTCTCACACAAGGGATGAGTTTACACCCAAGGTGATGTGAAGTAGTCTTGTGAAGGCGTCTCTTTCTTTCTTTCTTTGTGTGTGTGTGTGTGTGTGTGTGTGTGTGTGTGTATATGTATCTATCTGTGTGAGGGGATGGAGGGGGCTGACAAGAAGGCAGTCAGCAGCAGGAGCTGAGGAGTAGGATATATGGGCTCTGGTTCAGGTTGCAGACATTTAATGAAGCTGTGACACCTTATCAGCCTCTGTCTGTGTGTGTGTCTGTTTGTGTCTGTTTGTCTGTCTTGGGGCAGGGCTCCAGCCATCAGGCCAAGTGGTCAGAACTGTTTAAGCCCATGGCCAGTTGTTATTACTCTGAACAATGTTGATGTCTGTTTCACAGACATATACTGGCACGCTCACACACACACAGACACACACGTTATCACATGCCATCTGTGCTGTCCATGCTGTTCCTTAGACACTAGGGAAAGGCTGCTTGGTCAGAAATCGAATAAATTTCTGTTTCAGGATAGCCTTACCAATGAGTACAGACTTTGTAGTAACCATCTATCACACAGTCTTGTGACTGTTAAGGTCTTTGTCAGAACAGCAGCAGGAGGAATTCAGTTAAGTTTTTTTGTTGGTGCGACAGATGCATTTGATGCTCTGCAATCCATTTTTGTAAAGACTTGAAGCTCTTTATTCTTGCTCGGAAATCATTCTTCCCAATTAGCAGGAGTTGGAAGCATCACTGATGAATGCTCAGGAGTGGGTGTGCCGCGCATTTAGACGACAGACAGTGAGGTGGGCTCCGCTGGCATTGAGGAGGCCAGGGAGACAAAAGAGAGAGAGAGAGAGAGAGAGATGCTCGTCAGTAGGTGCACACAGCGTGGGAGGTGTTGCCGTAGCAACTGGGAAGTGGATAAAGCTGCTAAAGTGCCAATTGCAGATGCTGACTATCTTGGGATGCTTTTCTCGATGGAAGCTGACATAATGTTCTGCCTTGCGACCTTACGGTCCTCTGCACCACATTATGTATTTAGCATACACATAAATTAACTGTTTTTTTTTTTTTTTTTGCTTATTCTCCCCCCACCTCCCCCCATTTGGCACAGTGGCTAGAGTGAAGTAGGTTAGATGCAGTCAGGCATGTCAATCACATGGTTCTCTGAGCCTGATGAGCAGCCAATCAGCTTGAAACAGGAAGAGAGCATGTCTAAATTTAGTTATCTTCTAGGCTCCCAAAGTCGAGGTGAGCTTTGGTGCTATTTAATGCTGTTGCTCTGCTACATTGGGAGTTAAATCCCTCCAGCATGCGATGCATAGCATGCTTACCACGCAAGCATTCAGGGTCATGCCTGCAAGATGCTCAATGTGTGTGCATCAGCAAAACACATTGGCCTCTATAAATATCTTAAAATCGCAATACCAGATATTGAATAGATGTTTTGTTTTTGTCCAGAGGTATTTGTTGACATCACAAGCACAGGAAATATTGACAACAGCTGATTACTGGTGTTTAGTTAATGACTGGTGCCATCAGTTGTTCAATTGGAGATTTTAATGAGTGCCAGCTGAGAGGAATCTCACCAGTCACACAGCTGCTCTTCACAGGGCGGGGGTGTCATGGTGATGAGCTGCCTTGATGACGGACTTTCATAGTGTGGCACTTTGTTTTTGTTTTGTCTTGTATCTTGCTATTCTCAGAATCGCAATCTAATTATTCCCCAAATCCGCATGATCCTTGTTTTTGAAATTGCGCAGTGCAGTAATCTCTTTTGTGAGCTGCCTGTAATTCTTTGGCATTTTACAACCTACAAGCTTCCTTGCATTTTAGGCCTCAGTGTAAGCAAGGTCACAAACTGGGGAAGACTGGCTGCACAGATTAGATTATGCAATCTACTCAGGTTAATTTAGACCAAGTACCTGGATTGTTGTTTAAGACTAGTTTGGATTATGGTGTGATACTGGTCATACTGGTTGTTTCTAATCTATAAAACACTGGTTTAATTTTTGCTTTCCATCATACTGGCAGGATCTGGGTAATGACATGACACAGGAACTTGTCTTAGACTGTGCATCTGCAACCTCCAGCAGTACTTCAACACGCCACAGAGAGGTGTTGTAGACCTCAGTGGTTTAAGACAGAAATCTTGTGAAATCTCACAGCAAAGTGATTTAGTTGGGCAAGATTTACTTGCCGAAGCATAAATCAACATGCATACATACATACACACACACACACCAACACACCGACTTTCTCTCGCTGTTTCACTCTCTCCCTCTTTCTCTCCCTCTCACTGGTTGGCGAGGGCACTCTCTTCTCAGGTCCACGGTGCAGCCTCAGCTCTGCATGGCAACAGGCGAGAGCTCAGAAAGACATCCCCTGCTGAAAATAAACCCTATCATGGAATTCTGCTTTTGCTATCTTTAGCCCTATATTCAATGTTAACATAAATCCCACCCCTTAAAACTGAACAGGGGCTCAGTTAGTTAACACTCACTGGCTACCTACTGTGGCCCTTCTTCGAAAGCAATGTCCTTGTTGCGTAGTGCTTTTCTATGTTTGTAAGCATTTCATGTTCTTGTCTTACTTTTCTTTTCAGCTCTGTTGTGTTTTCTTCTCTGTTTCTGTTGCTATCTCTTTTTGCCTGTTATTGTCTTGCGCTTCCTTTACTGCTCCCTCTGTCACTCTCCCTCTTTTTCCTTTCCTCTCTACCCCCCAGCCCCCCCCCCCCTTTTCACTTTCTTAAGCAGGGGGCCCTCAGGTCTCAGATTTGAACTCAGCTGAGAGGCCCAGGGGCGCAGGACTGTAGGGTCTCGCAGGGGTTGTTAACTATCCTGACATATAAATAATAAATTCCAGAGACCATCTCATCATGCATGAGGAGGAGATAAATACACCATGAACTTGATGGCACTTTCAAGAGTGGTTAGAAGAGAAGGGAGATGGGACCGGTCAGGATCAATTGATCTCTTGTGTCACATTTACCAGGCGGAATTCCCTCTGTTAATTTTTTGAGAGGTAATAGCTTATCCACAGGTCTCAATGCAGCTATCGGAAGATGGTTCCAGCAGGTGTGCATCTCTCCAGATAGACGGGTTTGCTTGATCTCCCTGCCACATCCATGGTCCATGGTAATAAATGGCTTTAGCCTTTGACATGCAGGTGCTGAACCCCCACAATCCCCCAGTGCTCACACTGCAGATGCGGAGAGATTCTGACATTCCAGACAAAAGCAAGGGAGGTTATTAAGCTCCTTACACAAGTCCCTGTGTGTGTGTGTGAGAGAGAAAAAAGTGAGACTTGAGTGTTTGTCAGTCAATCTAAAAAGAATGCTTAATATTGCAGAAAGAAATGATTGGTTTTTTGAGTAGGTTTGCACTCCAAGGAGATATTGAGGACAGTAATTGAGAGTCTTTGTGTAAGTCTGGGGAAAAAAAAAAATCAGTGCTTGCCCAACAGTAATTTTCTAGATTATTTAGATTTATTTAGATATTTGTCTGAGGAGCGAAATGATGCTGCAGTACAGTAAGTGTGTGTGTCTGTGTGTTTGAGATTGAGCACTCCACATAGAGAGGCCCAGGGCCTCTGTCCCATCGTTTCACATCACCCCTGCTTGTCCGCACTGCTTCCTCTCTCACGGCATGGGATTCAGAGACGCCACACTGCTGAATCAATGCAGGAGGCAGTACGGAAAGGAAGGGGAACGAGCGACCAAGAGAGAGACAGAGAGGAAAAGTAGCTTCTCTTTCCATGCTTATGTTATTTACACCATGATAACAAAAGAGGAAGAAGCTCTTAATGCATTTTCCCCCAACCTTGTCCTAAACATAAAAGTGCTGTGAGGGGCAGTTCTGAGTTGGTTTAATTGTGCAGAAATAGGCAGTATTGAAACAAGTGAAAAAAAAAATCTACATTTATTGCCTGCACTCCCTCTTGTCTGGGTCAAGGCCGGCCTTTGTGGCTTCACATTGTGGTTAGTGGAGGGTTAGAACGAGGTTAAATAGATGTTCCTGCCAAACTTAGCCCCGTGAGGTTAGTCCCATCCTGTGCTGGAAGATTCCCAAAGAACATGGAGGTCAGTGATCGAGATCTATTTTTGTTTGCTAAACTCACTGAACCTATTCAATTTTCCCCTTCTCTCACTTTGAACGTAGTCTGGCTCTGATAACATTCTATTCCGTGCTATGTTGCCTGAAGTCATTTCCTCATATTTTTCTTCCGTGTTCAGCGCTATCTTGTGGCAGGCCAGCTTGGTGAAATTCCGAGTTTCAGTGGGCGTGCCCCTCCCATATCTAGGGGATGCCCTAGGTGTGTGTGTGTGTGTATGTGTCCATTTTCGTTTGTGAGACACATGACTGGTTAGGAATGGAACACAGTGTTACTGACAGATGTAGGACAGTAGCCATGTCTGCCCTGTACCACTCCCTGCTCACTGAACTGTTGATTCTAATATGTTCACTCCAGTTTATTTGCATCTGTAATATCCACCCATACACTCCCTGTCCTCTAAATACACTCCTCTGTTCAACCACAAAAAACATCCTTATTCTTAGTATTAGTCTACCTTGAATGCATAGTGATTACCCACTGGTGCTACATTTCCAGCTCGCAGAACCTTTCTGACACCTTTGCACTACTGTACATGGAACTACACGCGTCAATTGTAGAACAGAACTCAACTTAGCCAAGGCAGCAGAGGTACCATTTTTAAGATCCATGGAAAATTGGTGTCTGATAAAAACACAGATTTGTTTATGTACAAACGTCATGAGGAAGCACAGACGCTAAAAGCCTAGGGGTAGATTGAAATATAATACCATTTTTTTTCTCTCTCTTTTTCCTCCAGAGACAATGATATGATATTCTAATCAGTCAAAACTTCAGGAGCCTATATACTGTAGAAATGCTGCCCGTTACATCACATTATCTTCCTGTAGTAAACAGACAGCTATCCATGTGTCAATCATCCTGGCAGTGTGAATGCAAACTGAAAAACAGCCTGAGGAACTGTATGGTTCTTGGGGTAGTCTCTACAGTCAGTGGTTCCAACTCTGTTCACAGAACTTTTGTGTCTGTGGGTGTGTCATGTGTACATATTACTGCAGACCACAGACCACTACAGGATAATTTAACGTAGTTTGTGACATTCTGGTGTATGACACTGAACCTAAAAAAAAAAAAAAAAGCAATAATACATCTGCAAAGACTTGGTGATCAAAAGAACAAGAAAAATAAATGTCCCCAGCAAATTATAAGTTCTACTTTGAAAACACTGAGCCCAGCATTTGGCTGGTGCCACTAGTAGTCATAATAATGATGTAAGTGTTGCACAGACAGGTGCAACTGCAGAGGCCCAATCATACCAAAGCAAAACAGGAAGCTGATCTAGAGGGAAATGCCTCCTGGTGCATTTGAAGGCCTGGGCCATGTTCTGTCAGGTCTCCAGATGGCCTTGGGCTTCCTCAGACGTGCAAATGAAACTATTATACTGGAGAAACATCAGTGGATGCCAATAGTCTTAAATAACTTTGTGTGTGTTAATAGAGGACCCACTCTCTGATGTTTTTGTTGCTATGTGGACGCTAATGAAATAGAGCCCTCGTTGACCTCATCAACAATAACACAAGGTTTTAGCAGAGTGAAAGAGAATGATGAATCTATTTACAGCCAGTGTCTGCCAAGAGCTTTTGACTTTCAGCGTATGAGTCGCTTTGCCTTTTCACCATTCCCTGGAAAAAGGAAAAAAAAAAAACCTGACTTTAAATCCATGCAACGTTAAGTGGGTGAGCCTCCCGCTATGCACCTTTACTCCTGCATGCTCCATGTTCTACCCTGCCAACAGCCCAGCGGAAATGGAGCCACATGGTCTCCATGGAAACAACATGCTTTTCCACAGCTCACTTGTGTGAAAGAGTGAAGGGAAATGAAGCTGAGTAATTAGCACTTCAGGAGCCCATCAAACCACACACAATTACCACCGTTATGACCCTAAGACACACTGAGTCAGACAACCCTCTTGATGTGGCATTTAAATACAAAGATTGGAGCTGTGGCAAAATGCGTTTTAACATGACAGGGGAGTTTGTGCAACTAGCTTTGGAACCCATCAGACCCACCAACACCCCACCCTAGTTTTGATCAATGCCAGAACCTGCAGTATGACAATTTGCGATTCCTTCAAGGACATCCATCTGATTAGCAGTTAGTTTCTAGACTAGTTATGTTGCTAACACCGGTGAAATCATTGGTAGTTCTGCCATTGTCTGAAATGGTATTGTATTATGACTAAGACCACGACGTACCAATAGCCCTGTTTAGAAACCCATCCCTGACTGACTTCTGGCTCCTCAGACCTGAGCCTCGGCCACTGCTTCTCTCACTGGTCTGCAGTGTCCTTTCCATAAGGTCACAAGTCAGGCAGAAGGGAATTGGCACCTGCCACCGCCGTCCATTTTTGTTTGATCTTATTCAGGTCAGTGGACAGGGTCAAGGCAGTGGTCACACAAACTGTTGTTCAGTGATGGGATGAAGAGGGCCTTCAAAGGCCTCTTGGTTCTCCCATTCCCTTGGGGGAGCTCTTGTTTTTCAACACCGAAAAAGGTCAAACTGTTTGGACTTGCAGAAGAGACGAAAAGACGTCAGGAAAGCAGGCCAACCTCAGGCAGAATGCTGTATCTACTTTATAATCTCTCTCTCTATGGACAGTTCCATCTCTGTTTCATTAATGTGATCCACTGTCTAGCATGGATTGTTTTTAAGGTAGAGCCATTTACACAACAGTAGTCTTTGTCTCTTTGGTTTCTGTGCTGCAGAGTTGAGATGTGTTGAAATCCTGTTTACTCAATACACTAATCACTGCTGACAAAGTAGAAGTAATCATTCCATCAATAGACCCAGTTACTACTAGACTTCTTGACTCTTCGACTGTTCATGATTGTAAGCAGTCAATAGATGACCTGCATCAACATACATGGAAGACTTAGAACAGAATCTAGCCCTATGGCATATGCAACTGTGTCATACTCAGGTCAAAGTGGCCATAGTGACCCAGGTTTGGAACCAACGGGTAGTAATTCCTAGATCCCACTCAGTCTTTTTCTCTCTCTCTCTGTCTCTCTCTCTCTCTGTCTCTCTTTCTCTCTCTCTGATTCCCTTTCTCAGCCAGTCTCTTTACTATCCTATTAGAATAAAGGCAAAAAAAATCAAAAAATCTACTTGGGGGGAGTAAAAGAGAAAAGTGCGAATTAGCTTAAGGGGGATTAGTAAGCATCATAGCTATAGCTGAGGACGGCAGCTCCGTTTTGGTGCCACTCCCGAGCGCTCCCAGCAGCCAGCCTCCAATGACACGCTGACCTTTGAACTGGGCAGTAATCCAGCACTATGTACTCTCTCTGTGGTGCGCGGCTTTGGACACACCACGCTCACAAGTGCCACTTCACAGCTGCGCCACTGCCAAGGATCCAGGAATGACATGGCCTGGATTCCAGCTAGTGGATGTAGGCGGTAGCGGCTGTCTCCCCACCCCTCCCTCTCCCATTCCCTCTCCCCTTCCCTTCCCAGAAACCACTGCAGGTCGCTCACTTCGAAAGGGGGTCACACCATAGCAACAGAACAGAACAGTAGCTAACCACAGAGAGAGAGAGCATGTTAGTGTTGCGCTTCTGCTAAGGTTTCATCGCCATGGTTACTATTCAGCTATCCCCCCTCATCGTTTCTGTGGAATCATAATGAGAGCAGATAAGCTGTCATGCAGCATCAGAGTATGTAGAGAGTCGGGTGGTCTACAGCCACACTGCTGCCTTTCATCTTTTCATCTCCATTCACTTGTGCAGGTAAAGCCAAAAGTGATTATAAGGCTCTATCCCAATGTTCCTCCCAAAACCGTAAGCCCTGAGCCCTCATTCATGTCAGTTAAACCTTTGTGGGTTCAGGAGTTCAGGGTTTAGGACCTCAGGAGGCATTTGGGATTCAACCCAAATCAGTCTAGATGAATGGGAAGGCATCTGTTGATTCACATTTCCCACGAGATCATTGAGCGTGAGTTGCACCAAAAACATTGTTTTGTTACTAACTTTTTTTTTTTTGTTTTACTAACACTAAAGTGTTGAAAGTCAACTCCATGGAACATTCCAAGCCTTGAATTGTGAGTGAATGCAACATCTGGTTTTGTCACACAATCAACAGTGTGAATAGAGAAACACAGCCAGTTGAGGCCTATGCACAACCATAATCTGGTACCATGCATGACACAGCAGAGCATAACAAAAAACGTTCAGTATTATTCCTTCTAAACAGGAAAATGACTTGTATTCTTGGTCAATATGAAAACATAAAAGCCTCAGAGAGAATGTCCACAACATCTTTCACTGTCTGACTGTATACAGTGGGCTTAGGTGTAGGTATGAACGCATGAGTTGTTGTTGGTTCTCTCCCTGCCTAATAGTATTTGCAGCAATGCCATTTTCTTCAATGGCCACATGCTCGTAGCATGACAAGTAACCATTAACACACCCACAATTTAAAAAAACAAACACATGCACACACACGCTGCTATTGAAGCCTGCAGACGTGGAGAGTGGGTCAGAGTGTACACCTTGCAGATTACGGGCATGACACATGTGTGAGGCCCCCACTTGGTGAGCTGCATTCCTGCTGCCTGGAGGCCTAGGGCAGGGGAGGGAGAGGAGCGGCCGCAGTATTCCTGTGCCTGCCTGCCTGCCTGTCTAATCACATTACAAGCTCAAGGAAATCACGGAGCAAGGAGAGGCCCTCAGTGCCACGGAACAGGCTTCAGCCTCTCAGGGAAGAGGGTGTGTGTGTGTGGGGGGGTCATTTGTCAGGGGCCCACAGCGTCCCAGCACCTGGCCAAACATGTAACCCTTTAATAGAGTGGTTGTTGGTCTGTTTTGTGTTGGGTGCTGCAGACTGTTCCAGCAGTGGCCGCTCGAGTCCTCCTCCTCAACTCTGCTGTTGCAGAGTCTCGGTTCCTTCCAACATACTCCAGTCCGGGTTTTCTGTCTCGCATGTTCCCTCCGTGCAAAAGTAGGTCACTGTTTGCTTTGTATTATTCAGCGACTGGAGTGATTGTGCGGTGAAGGGGGAGGGAGGGAGGGTTGAAAAGCAAAGAGAGAGAGAGAGAGAGAGAGGGAGGGTGGGAGCGAGAGAGAGAGAGAGCGAGAGAGAGAGCAAGCAAACAAGCAGGCGAGCGGTCTTTAATGCGATCTGGCTGACGTGCGTCCAGGCGCTGTGCAGTTTTTTGTGGGTTTCAGGAGGGAAGCGTACGTGTGTGTGTGTGTGCACTGTTCAACAACCTGATGGGCTCATTAGTGAGCTTTTGGGCAGTCTGGCGGGGAAAAGGTCACCCATAAACACCCCAAGATGAGTGCGGCTAGCAGGGGAATGGCGTGCAAAGTGGCAGTGCACAAACACACCCCACATCCCACTGTGTGTGTGTGTGTGTGTGTGTGTGCAGTCAGTCAGTCACAGCCTGTCCTGTCCCCTAGGCACCAACACCAACAGCAGCACAGCCTGCTCTACCACCACCACCACCGGCAGCACCAGCACCAGCACTCCTCACTAGGTTCCGCTCCACTCCCTGATGGCTGCCTGGCCTGGATGTTCCAGTCTTGCTGCCCTCCCAGACCTCACAATGCTTGCCTGTGTCCGAAGGAAGCCGCCACAGGAAAGGGGGCTTTAGGAAGCCAATGCAGGATTTCACTATTGTGGGAAATGTCCACAAGCGAGTACATAAACAAACACTTGCTTGGGAGGTGGTCAGGGTGTGTGTGTGTGTGTGTGTGTGTGAAGTCAGGATGCTTGTGTTTCTTTCTATGAACAGAACTGGGTTCATCATGGGAGGGTCTTTTGAGGTGTGTGATATCAGCAGAGTGATCACATTGATCCTGAGGGGGCAAGATTGTGGAGGGACAGTGAGTGACAAAAAGACTGCATGATGACATGCAGAGAGAAGAGAAAGAGAGCAGTCCTCCTGCCGTTTCAACCACATAGGCCTAAAAGAGGACACAGAAAGGGTCAAAGTTGACAGGAAGTTCACCTCTGCTGTCATTGTGAGAGTCTTGCATTTTTTGTTTCTGTAGCATATTGCTAAACCTATGCACTGAAGCAGTGTGCGTGTGTGTGTATGTGCATAAATGGCTGTGGTGAGCATTGGTATGCACTGTGGGTCCATCTTACCTGGAATCGTCTAGTATTACGTAACCCGGATTACCTCAGATGGTCCGGGCTTTGAAGCGCCCTGTGACCTGGTTCTTGGCACGGCTCCACTAGGAAGACTTCCAGCCCTTTTTTCTCTGGTACGGCATCAGCACCAACAGATTGAGGCCCGCTATTTTTTTTTTATTCTCATCTTTTTCTTCCTTATCTTCCTGCTGCCTGTCTTCCTGCTCCTGTGGAGGTGTGGCTCATTTATTTCAAGAATCACTGCAGTGATTGTCAGAAGGAAAAGAAATTAAAGAAGCCTGAATGATTGGATGTTGGCCATCATAGGTAACTGAATTTCCATGACCGGTATGGGAATGGCATTTCACAAGATAGCAGGTGCAGCGACTGCTGAATCGACTTCCCAATTTTCAAATCACTCGCTACTATCAGAGCAAACAAAATGTTGTGGGAAGAACTTCTCCTTCAGTGTGTATGCAAACCACACAGGGTTATCCACATAGCCTGTACAATAGTGGTTCGTTATCTTGATACAACCCTTGTACTGATTCATGCAAAGTGGGAAATATGGAGATGTGTACTGTACCGAGACATGTCGCCAGGGGCAACGCGTAAGAGTCAGAGCTCTTCGATGCAAAGCTTGCAGCTACCCACTGCCTCGCCAGTGAGGTGAGTGTCATCGCGTGAGTCACCAATGTTCCCATCTCCCAGGGTTTTTCCCCCCACCTACTCACTCGGAAGTTATCTCCTGACTTTTACCTGCAGGAATTGTCACGCTGTGGTCACGACACAGGGCCCAAATGGCCTCACAGAGCCCCATCAGCTGGCGTTCATGTCTGGTTGACTGCTGCTGTTGGCACTGCTCCGAGTAATGGTGGGGGCCACTTTGGAGTGAAAGCGATGTTCTCGTCAAGTGCTTTCCTCTTTCCTGCTGGCGCACTGATAACCTTCTCATCTGGTAAGGGCAGGGCAATACAGGACAGAGATTTCTGTATATTCTCCCTTGTATGCAAATTGTCAACCTGTCTCCTCTTTGACCCTCATGACCTCTGAGTTTGACTCATCCAGACTCCAATTAGTAGACCGAACTCCTCAGGCTTTGCTGTGCCGTTCTGTCCCATCCTTCTAATTGCCTTGAGTCATTTGGAGGCTGTTGTTTCACAATGAGGTCGCCCAGCAAACAGGACCAGTGGGACCAAAGATTATTAAATAGTGACCAAGATAGAGCAACATAATACGTGACAGTGGGAGCGAACGTGAATAGTTCCGGTCTGCATAAGTAAGTACGTCACAATATAAACTTTTCAATGATCTTTTGCCTCAGCCTATGAGGGCTCAATTTAGGTCTGCATAAAGGGGGATTTCCCCCCCTCCCCCTTGCGAAAATAGAACACGGAACTTAACGAACGTTTGCGCCTCTCGCTCCGCTTTTACCCTCTC
>JAVQKI010095844.1:0-14409 GCA_036025975.1 Nematalosa erebi
ATGTTAGTTTAAAATCCTTTATTGAGAGCTTGTCGAGCAACAGGTTTTGCCAACCAGTTGACAAGTCATTGGAATATTCGACATAACAGTGCAGACTGGAACGAGCACGACCTCGTTAAAATAACTCAGAAGTGGTAGCTACGAAACCGATTTGTTGTCAAAGGTGGACTTTATTTAACTTCTCTGATTGGTGCGCTCATGTGAATGACAAGCATCAACCCAGACAATGGAATAGCACTATTCTAACGAATGAACCACAATCTTTGATGAAAATACAGAAGTGCCGGGACTGTGTTCCGGTGCGTTCCGGTCCACTTCAAAGTGCAGGAACGCATATGATGAAAATACAGAAGTGCCAGAACACAGTTCCGGTGCGTTCCGGCCCACTTCAAGCACTGTTTATATCTAAAAAAAATACATGTTCAGTCTTTAACTTGTGTAAATGTTACACAGGTTCCTCATGTAAGTTATTGTAAGTGAGTTAGCAAACAACACTATCTGGTAGGCTACAGTTTTTAAGCACGTTGTCAATGAAAAATGAACATCTCACTTAAACCTATTGCAGTTATTGTGGTGTGTTGTTTACGTGCAGGAAACAACACTATCGTGGTAGGCTACAGTTTTTATGCACAGTCTCAATGACGAATGTGTAAGCTACATCTCATTTAAACAAAAACGGTAGTGTTGACCCCGCCAACTCCACCCACTTTAACTAGTAACGACCTGCTTGCAATGGAAACACAACTGTGCCGGCACGTCAAGTGGAGTAGTGTAGTGCTGAACCGTACCCAGTAGAGTAGTGTAGGTTTGCAGTGGAAAATTGCCATATATGTTATGAATTAACTGACTAATTTCAACTTCCAAGTTGCTCTTAAAGGCTGTCAGGAGGAAGATTTGATAAAACAGAGACCAAATAGTGAACCGGCAGCTAACACTAACTGAATGGGGCACAGAAACCAACTTTGAGTTTCATTTTCCCATGTTAATTTTAGCTTCCAGTTTCCTATTCAGTCTGTGTTTCAACTTTTCTGGTTCTATTTCCCTACAGACAGCACTCAGTGACCTCAAATAACAGGGATATGGATTAATTAATGCCAGATTTCTCCTTTAAATGAGATAAAAAGCAAACCAACCTAAAGCCATGAACTGTCAATAAGTTTTGCACATACAGTATAGCACAGTAGAAGCTAAATGCACTGTGTAACTGAATTAGATTGGAATCACTGATTAACTAACTGGATGTACATAATTAAATGTTCAATTGACATTTAATATCATATAGCTATTTCCTAATTAGTCTCAACTGCGCTGGCTGTAATTACATCATCTTTAGGAGACCTCCTATTCCCAAATGACTATACCAGTCGCCCACATAGGTTTACGAGAGGAACAGAACAGCTGGGTAGAGGGCAAGATGAGTGTGTGTGTGTGTGTGTGTGTGTGTGTGTGTGTGTGTTGTGGTTCGGGGGTAGGGGAGCTGTTTGCAGATGCCTGGCCACGTCCCGCCTGTCTCTGGCACTGCTGCACTCCAGCTGCAGCGTGGAGCAGATTGATCACCCTGATGGTTACTTGGGCCTGTTCCAGTGCCATGCGTCTTTAGTCCTGACACACACACACACACACACACACACAGCAGCAGCTCTGAACTCTAAGGCTGGATGCTGCTGGAGCTGTTTTTGTGTTCTGAGCTAACTTTCAGCTTTGCCACACTGTGCCCTAGCTCAGAGAAAGAGAGAGAGACATAGAGAGAGAGAGAGAGAGAGAGAGAGATGTATGACAAGCACACATTCTTAAACACACCTATTTGTTCAAGGAGCGTCAAGTTATATCAGCAAACAAGGAGGAACAACAATTACTTTCATCCATTGAATAGGGTAACCTCAGTTAAAGCAGCTCTTGGCTTTGCGGTTTGAACGCTTCTCAGTAGTGTGGGGAGGAAGGCAGCGCAGTGAGGGAATATTGCACCCTAAAATTAGCGACATCACTATAGACCACAAAGCAATGGTGAAGTGAATGCTTTTTGTTTTTGTTTAGTTTTTTTTCACTTGAGGCATCACACTGACTGTTACATCTTACTTTGTTCAGTTTTTGCAATGGCCTTTTTAATTTATTGAATTATCCCACTTGCAGTAAGGAATCATCAGCCCATTTCCTGACACTAATACAAGTGCTGTGGATGCATTGCATAACAACCAATAATCAAGCAGCCAAAGGGAGCTTGAAGGCTCTCAGCAGACATACCATTAAAGTGTCACTGGACAATTAGGCAGTCTTTCGTGCCCCGCAGGGTAATGGGTGTTTGCCAGAACAATGCAGCAAGGCACCAACACCCACACCCATGCAGGCATTCCACATTCCCATTTTAAAGATGTCACAGGCTCATGATATATTACAACATGGAATGCAACTTTTTCTGTGCAGTCCCTGAACTTTGTGCTTCCCCTCAAAGGCAGCACTGCCACCGGTCACCCCCGCGTGACTCTCATTATTTGTCATTATGTGGATCGTTTTCTTTTGTCTGGCCAACTGCAACTATGATCTTCTCTGCAGTAGGAGCCCATAGCGGCTATGAGACACGTGGTCTGGAGAATTGCAAGAGGCCTAGCATGCTAATCCGACTCAGGGTGGTTGAAATTCAACCAAAGAAAGAAGGAAAATTGAGTTTTACAACCCTGCCTGTCACGTAGGATTGCTTTGAGCTGTAGATAGAGACATAAAGAAACAGAAAGAGAAAGAGAGAGAATATGAGAGAGTTGAAGAGAAAGAACGGAAAATTATAAAGAGGCAGAGAGGACAGGGAAATCAATGGATAGACAGCAAGGCCATGAAGAGAGAAAGACAGAGATCCCAGGGGAAAGGAGAATCATACAGACTGTAGGGTGGAGACAGACAGAGAGAGAGAGAGAGAGAGAGAGAGACAGAAATGGTGGAAAGAGAGATAAAGTGTGATAGAGAGAGAGAGAGAGAGATGAGGAATGCAACCCTACTCACAGAGGCCATAATTCTCTGTATTGCTCACAGGGCTGCTGGCCAGACTGCAGCCTGATGATGTGTTTTGTCAGCTCAGCTACGCTTGTCATGGCTCAGCTCTCCCGGGCTTTCTCTCTCTTTCTCCCTCTCTCTCTCTGTTTCTCTCTCTCCTGCTCAATCAGTGTGAACCTTTGGCCGTTATAAGCCCCGTCAGACTGTCTGGAATCAACACAGGGCCTGCCACCACTGATGGAGTCACAACCACTTCATCAGACCAGGCTGCTGTCACTCAAGGATTTATTGCGAAACTGTCATGGCTGTTTTTACGCACTTCAGTGGTGGGAACATACGTCATATTCTGAGTCGGCTTTGTGTTCTTTTGCAGTCATAAATTAGATTCCCAAAAAAACTCCTAGAAATAACAGCTAATTTGTCCTGTAATGTCTGGGTTGTAATCTAACTTGACTTGCAGTTTTGCAGCTGAATCTAATACACACAAGAACTGACTAAAATCCAGCCAAATTTACAATGACATAATTGGGAAGAATTTTAATGGCTCTAACGCTCTTTGTGGCGGTTTGACAAAGCAACTCAAGGCAGATCAGTCGTCAGTGAGAAGCACCATTTAACGCCTCCGCCCAAAAGGTTTTTGAAGTCACATTGACTGAAAAATGCCATTGACTGCCATCGCTGATGTTAGTTCTGCATGGGTCTTCCTTTTGTCACACCTCATTTTCCCTGCTACTTTTGACGGCAGTTGTGATGAATGGCCCGTCTGCCCCGCGCCCCTCTGGGTCCTCCTGCCCCTCTGAATGAATCTGCTGAGACGCCTGCGCTCAGGCTGCCCTGCCAGGTCTCTCAGCCATGCCCACTGAAGGCCATGACACACTGGGAAAATAGGTACAAAGCAAAAGCCACAACAAAATGATAGAAAAGTCTGAACCATGATACTTTGCAGGGTTATCTGCTCTTTCTGTGGTGCTTTCAAAAGCAAGAGTACATTAAAGCTAAACTGCAAATGTCTCTGAAGTTCATAAAATAGATTAGCTTAGCTCAGCTGGTGGCTATTTGTAGCCTTATTTATCCACCTTCAGTTGCCTTGTGAGTGACATCTGCTAAGATATTTACAGACCAGCAGATTTGTGTATTTGTGTGTGTGTGTGTGTGTGTGTGAGTGAGTGTGGTTTGGTATGTGCGTAAAACGGTGGTGCTTTGTGGTCATGCTAATGTGTCAGTGTTGACTGTTTTCACTTTCTCTCTATGCTTTTTCCTTTCTGTCTCTCCCACACAGGCCATCTGCCTGCTACTGCTTTGACTAGCACTGTCAGACAGCACCAGACCCCAGGCCCAGGACAGGGGGACAGCAGGAGGGGAGGAGAGGAGGGAAGGACTGGAGGAGGGGAAGTGAGGAGGGCTCCAGCCATTGTTCCTCTCAGAGGGGATTCCTCAAGCAGATTCCTCCTAAATTCTGCCTGCGGTCTTCTGAAGTGCACATTTTTGACTTTGAATGACTTGAGTAAGAATTTATCCGTTTGAAAATTATATTTATATTAGTATATTTTTAACAGTTTGAATGTTTCTCATAAAAAAACTGAGATAAAACAGCTTATTTTACAGTTCCAGTAGACATGACATGATATAGTTCAGCAGCATACAAAATGTTTTAACCATGAACTTTATCACCCTAAATGAATGTGAAATAGACTGGAATATTCTAAAACTACCCCCCCGTACTACACTTCCTTTCCTACAGAGGGTCTGTAGTGAGAAATGATAGCTTGCTGGCTGCGTGGATTTGATTGGATCAACCCTTGACTGACAGCCTGCCTTGACCGATAGCATTCTATCTAAGTGTTCACAACTCCTCCCTCTGTTCGCTGATTGGATTTGGTAAAAGTGCCATCGGAGACAACCATTTCAATGGAATCAAATCCAGACTAGCACTGTAGGGATATGTTAATTGAGCAAAAGTGCATAGGAAGGCAAGACCAGGCTAACAATCAGGTAAACTACAGACAAAAAACATTAAATGGGTTATTAGATATTTTCACTTTGGCATTATCTGTTACCTATTAATGCCTCTGTCTTGTTAACTACCTGTCACTTCATAACTTTCAAGTTTATATTCTCCCATTAAATAAAGTTTGCATCCTCTTGATCATCCTATTTTATGTCACCACCTCCTGTGTGAAGGGATGCACTTTGACACCTTTCCAAAAGAATGGAGAGTTGCCCATGAGAATAAGATTCTTCAGGTTCCCACTGTTATTTTCCCTCTAGATCTCCACGCTAAGCTGGGAGCCTTGTGGAGTCAGTCTTAGAGAGGAGGCTGCCAGAATGTCCTGATTTCAGGTGGCCTACATTCCCTCAGCACCCTGCTGAGCCTCCCCACCACAGCTTCTGCCATTTGCAGATACTCCAACATTGCATAATTAATGTTATATGATGAACCTCAGCTAGGGGCTTCAATGCAGCTCTTAAAGGAGCAACTTGCAGTATTACAGACCTTAAGAGCTGTATTTATATGCTTGTATAATTCACTGGTGCTGTGCTGTGAGTCTCAGACTTAGAATGTCTTGCATGGCTCTGACCTTTGTGGCAACTGATTTGGGTCAGTGAAACTGTTAACTAAGCTTTCTGACAGGTTTTGGATTGTATGTCATTGCATAAAGACCCTTCAGTGGACTGCCAATTATTCAATCAGACACTATCTATCAGTCTTCCCATGCACATTTTAGTGTTTTGTTATTCAAAGTCACAGCCACATATATTCTAACAAGTGAGCTTAAAAAGGCTGTTGTGCGGTGTAGGTTATAGACTATAAATGTATCTAGGCTGCACAACAACCCAGTTTTGGTTATTCGCCACAATAACAAAGCTGCTATGGTTAGGTGACAGGATGCAGAGACTGACGCAAATGATTCAACAGCCAAAGTGTTGCTCTTTACAGGTAGGTGACCTTTACTCTGAAAAACAACAAGTGTCTTCTTTGGAACTTATTCTCACCCTCAAGCCCCTTTGTTGATTTCAGATGCAGGCCAAATTGCCTCACGTCAAGACCTCAACATTAACAATACAATGCTGTTCTTCATTTATGTCTTAAATTTTCAATGTTGACAATTACTTCCTAACTTTGCCTTATCAGGAACATTGACCCAATCTCAAACTCAGCTCTAAAGACTAGCCCTCAAAGACTAGTCTAACTGACACATTCTGACTGGGTTTGCGAGACAAACCCTCATACGCTTCAAATTGTGACAGCGGGATACCTTCCCCCTCATGAACACGCTGTGCTGCAACGGTCATAATTATATATCGTTTATTGGATCCACTAGTTAGCTTGTTTGTGAGATCCACTAATTAGCTTGTCAGCTAACTAGTTCAACTGTGGTGTTAAGAAACTGACCCCTAATCAGAAGCATTACATAGCCATGTGTAAATAAGGTTTGAGCATTTTGGTTTGGCCTGAAGTGAATCATCAGTGGCAATTGGGCAAGCCCAACATATCCGTTTGTACCCGGCAGACATATTTTAGTGTGCCGATAGCAGGCAGCAATTAATAAACGTGAGGCTTAAATCAATATGAGTACTGGCAGCCCCTGTAATGACTCATCCTTGCCTTCCTTTCACAGAAGCACCAGCAAGAAGGAGAGACGGATGGATGTGTGGAGCTAAATGAGGACTCGCTCACAGAAGACAGCTCATGAATGTGGAACAGCAACCAAAGTAGAACTGGCTCGCATGGAATTGAAATAACCTTTGAAATTATAGGGTTGACGAAGAAAAGAAACAAAAATCTGTGTGAGTCATACGTGCCTTTTTTGACTGGAAATATCTGAAATATGCAGAAGGCAGCAACACAAATGTCACTGAGTACAGTGGATCAGGATTACTTGAAAGGGCCTGTTCTCCCCACTCTCTGAATGTGACGAGTCAAGTGCAAATTTAACCCTGTAAAGTTCATAGAGTTTTCAGGCACTATCAGGCAATTAAAACACTGGTATCTCTCAGGCTGATGAGTGAAGTGGAAAGGCTTGCTTTGACCCTCACAGACAGTTGGAAAAGCAAGTGGACTCACATTGAAGTGCACTGGGTGCAGAGATACATAAACAAAGTGTGTACAGGTTTCTGAATGGGAGTAATTGGCAGAGGGAAAGAGAGAGCGTGTTTGGAAACCCATTTCCTTGCTGTTGCCATGGTGACGGTACCCGTAGCTTAGCATCCACCCACCTGCCCATGTCTCGCAGCATGAGATGCTTGATCTCGTTCTAAGGTGAGGTGGCCGGGGGGATGGAGCTCAATTTGCACCTCAAAATCGCACCCCCTCACTGCAGCGTGCCTCTAATCTTGCGCCGTGACGGACGACACACGTCACACTACATCCCCGGCGCTCCCCTGGCATTTGGCAAACGCCCACGCTGAGCCTCAGCTCTCAGCCTCAGCGTCAACCCAACACCCCCCACCCCCCGCCCGCTGCTTCCTTCACTCTCTTCGTTTCTCTAACAAGGCGAGTTCCCTCGCAACGTCTCTCCTCTTCGCCTACTCGCCCAGCGCCGTGACTCACTTCCTGTGGGCATCCATGGCAGGTAGTGTTTGTGCTGGACACAGCCCTGCTGCTGTTGGAAACATAACACAGAATGCAGTTGCACAGTTGCATGGGCTTTTATTGTGCTCCGCTCAGTGCCACACCTGCTCAGGGTTTCCTGTTGGTACGGTTGCTGTCAGAAGCAACTATCAGTTATGTTAGCACTGCTGAAGTCATTTGCCATATCCTAATTGGCATACTGTACTCCATTGTCCATGGCCTACTGCACACAACCTGGGATGTACTGTTGCTTTATAATTTGACTCAATACGTGCAAACTTTTCAAAGTAGAGACATAATTTCAGTACAACTTAGTCCAATGAGCACACAGTCTCTTGTCATCAAATGACTCCTCCCAGCTTCTGTCATATGCAGTAGAGAACAGTCAGTGTGCCATTTTGGAAAAAGCATATATATAAGTTGCCTATATGCTGTGAGGTCCTTTTCTCCACATCCCATCTTGAGAGCATGCTCATTGTTCATGCCATTCTGTGTATATTGGCAGAATTGAATTAGATTCATTATTTGTGCCCCACAGAGTGGTGTTGGCGATACCAGTGGAAGAACAGAACACCTAAGAGAGCATTCTTAGATGAATCACAAAACGCTGATCCAGATCAGTTCCACACAGAAACTTTGGCTGGAATTATAGAATATATGTATGAGGGCATGTAAGAATCATATGTTGTCCATGGGACTAGGGTGTGCTTGCTTTGTGGGTCAACTCACCATCATTTTAAAAACACCATGTACGGGGGTTTAGAATCTGAAAGGATTAATGATAGAAAGCTTCTCTCCCCAAGAATAACTCTGTTCTGTGACATTCTGAGTAAAAAGGCTTAGGGGCCAGGCACTGGCCCCGGTCATGTAATATGTGTTAAGAGAGCAGAGTCACTGATCTCATTACGAGACCAGGACGGAATGAAATTTGTGCTGAGAGAGCACCGTTCTAATCTGTCATTTCTGAGGGCCCCTTTGTGCCCTGCTGTAAATCTGTTTATGCAATCCTTACAGGGCCCCCTTGCGTCGTTGGTTAAATGTTGGTTGTGAATTAGCTAAGTGTGTGCGCGGCTCTGGAAGCACAAAGTTGCCTTCACCGGTTTGGGCTTGCGATCGCGATCGAGCTCATGCTCGACCTCCTTTTTCCAACACCCTGGAGCTGGATCAAAGCATTCCTGCTCAATATGTGCGCGATAAAGACGGAGCTCTCCCACCATTTTATCTTTAATTTCTCACTTTGAGAATTTCCCCGTGGCCTCTTTGATGTGGTGAATTATGGACAGGGGGAGAGATCCTAAATAAACAGGCTGACGAACTGGCAGTGAGACAAGAGGGGTGATGGAGGAACTCCAGCCTTTGAGTTGCACAAGAAGAATGTCTGACCTGAAATCCCCTACATGACTGGCCTCCAGGCAGATAGCGTCTATGTCAACAAATTGGCCTGTGGTGATTTTATTGGTCTGAAACACTGCCAGTATGTTTGTTTAAATCGGCTGAGTGGGAGTTGGATCCTGAAGGTGCAGTTTTATGTGTTGTACGTAAGGTGTTTTCACATAAATCTGTGTATGTGTGTCTTTGGGTGTATGTGTGTGTGTGCATGTGTGTCTGTGTGGGTGTGTGTCAAAGTGTGCCTTCAGCTTGAAGGTAATGAAATGGGGGCCGACCCTTCCTCCTGTCCTCCCCTCCCCCCGTGACCCTGCAGATCACTGACAGATGGGGCCAGCTCTGAACGAGTCGTAGTGGCAGCTGCCAGGGGTTGGAGGGGGGAGGTCAAAGGTCACCTGTTCCCACCCCTTACAACCCCCCCCCCACCTCACTTCACCCGCCTCAACACAAACATCTAGACAGGGACATGCACGGCCAGACCCAAGCAGACCTGTGGTCAATGCTGCGTCTTTGTTTGGGGTCCTCAGAGACAGAATATGTCTGGGCTTGATCTTCTGGGATTTGGTGATGAGGAATAGGGCTTGTGTGTGTGTGTGTCTGTGTGTGTGTGTATGTCCATGTGTGTCTGTGTGTGTGTTTGTGTGTGTGTCTGTATCTATCTCTGTATGTCTGTGAGTGTGTATGTGTGTTTGGTTGTGGTGGTGGTGGGGGTGGGGGGGAGCAGTTTGGCAGAGGATTAAATCCTGACAGGGTATAGTATCATCTTTGAACAGGGCTCCACACAGAAATCCCCCCTCTCTCTCTGTGGACATGCCTGAACATTGTTTAAATAGAGGGTGTAGTTTCGGCCCCTTCACTCAGCCATGATATCCTGCTGGAATGCTCCTCCCAGTGGGATTTGATAGTTTTGATATTCAAGTCCAACTCTTCTCCAGTTTCTTTTGTCTTGCACACAACTCATACACAACACCGTTGCCTGAAGTCAAGGGGGAGCGAATAAGTAAACAAAGTAAACCTCTGCTTCGACTTACTGTTGCAGAGCTAATTTCCTACTGTGGCCCCCCCATGCATGGAAACATTGGTGGTTGGGGGTGTTATTCCAGGTCAGGCTAACCCATGTTACACAGCTGTGTTGCATAGCACAAATGCGCGCGCTAATCTTCTTGTCGATGTTTGCTAAAGCCGTATCTCTCCAGAAATAGCCCAGGTCAAACCACTTCCTCTCCAGCGCGCCCACTTGAGTTTTTTTTTTCCTTTGAATGTGTTTCAAAATAAGCCGCCCCTCACTCATGAAACTCATCGCAGCAGAAGTGTGCACTGACGGCACAGAGGTCTTCAGCTTGGTGGCTTGAGCCAACTTGTTTATTTGATGGTGGTGGTGGTGGCATCTGTGGGGTTGTGGAGCGTTGTTGGTGAGTGTAAGTGGTGTGTGTGTGTGTCTGTGTGTGTGTGTGTGTGTTTGTGTGCGTGTGTCTGTGTGTGTGTGTGTTGAGGGGGGAAGGGGGTACTTGAGCAAGCTGTAGGACCTCATCAGTTGCTTCCTCCTGATCAGGTATGCTGAGCAGCCCTTCTATTGGTGCTTGTGTCAGCAACACTGGACACAGTAAATCACGTACGCCAAACAGGCCCTTGGAGAATGCGGTGAGAGGAAACCACAGGGTTCGCAATGAGAACGCGCCATGCCATTAGATGCCTTTGCAGGGGTGGTTAACACAAAGCACACCGCAGTTTCAGGGGTCAGGTTTCCTCCCTTAGAGAGTAGACAGGTGCCAGTACACATGCGCCTCCATGAGATGAGGTTGCATTGGATGTGAGAATGGAGATATCACACTGGTTCAGTTAAGGGGCTATTTGTCCATGGGAATCTCACTCCTCAGGGCAATTGTTTCATTAGATTATGACCTCTAAAGTTATTGAATGCATTCTGGACATATTGGAATACCATAAATAACAAAATATTTCCACTCTTTAAAGCTGGGCGGTGCTCAGCTCATTTAGAATGAATGATGATGATTGGCATGACGAGCTCTATCCAATTTTAAATTTTGTGCTGTTAGGAATATGGTGTTATGAGGTGGTGTATTCTTGTACATACTTTTTTCATTTAATATTTGTATTGTGATTCTATTACAGGTATAAGTCATATATTTTAATGTAGCCTAGTACTTAATGTAGGACCCTGACTGGTCAGACATGTTGGCCTCATAAGACTGACATTGGTATCAGCTATGTTTAACAGGAGTAAATACACTCAAATGCTTTCTTTTTTATCAGAACATTTAGAAAATTCCTTACTTTGCAGAGCTTGTAACTGCCATTGTGTTTATGTCTCAATGCTGTTTGGGTAAAAAGTGACATCACCTGGTTGATACTGATGGTGTTTATGTGCAGCAACAGCTTCTTTGGTGCACCTTGACTGGACCTTGATTAGCTCAATCAGAAGATGTCACTTTTTACAATAATGGCAGTTTATGAGTGGAGGGTTTTTTACTTTCAATAAAGCAAAAAACATTTTGAGTGTACTTAAAGCACCTTTATGTAGATGACACCAACGTCAATCGTATAAGGTCAACATGTCTAGCCAGGGATCCCTTTAACAATGTGATGTTATTGTTATATTTGTTCTTTGGATAAAAGTCTCTGCCACAAGCATAAACATACACATAAATCTAAGCATACAAACAAACAGGTTGCATACAACATGAGTAGGGAGGATTCATGACTCTGATATACCAAAGTTCATAATATCGACTATCTGCCACATTAGATCTTCTGATATAGTTAGTCAGTGTTGTCATGTTTATGCTTTGAAATATGTTAGGAATGTTTGATGACTGCAGATTGCCCAAGGGTGTAATGGCTGACAAGCCAATGGTAAGCCTATTTAGGTTTGTGACGCACAAAAACTGTCTGATGTGATAACTCAAGGTCCCATTGTCACTGATAATAGATACTGATGCCAGTGAAAGAGCAAAGCTCACAGTAATGATTATATGACATGTATGTGTCAATGGTAGGCTTGTCTACAGGGTTCAGTGAAAGTGCACAGTGTAAGTAAGCCACTTTGTTGGGACTCCTTTGAGGTAGGCCAGCCCTGTTTTAATAGCACCAGTGGATCGCATGTCTCATGCACTTGTGCAACAGGAATGTGCTGACTGGCCTCATCAAGTCCCCAGCCACTCACATTCTGACATTTAAGCACCAGAACAACATTCCTTTTAAGAACACCTGAGCTTGGGCATAAGACAGGTGCACTTACATTTAGTATCAATCCTACACAGACACACACACACACACATACATACACTCACTCACACATGCACATGCGCACATAGAAACACACACACACACACACACACACACACACAGAAATGCATACCTACACAAACACACAGACATATGCCCGATTTTACATTCACATCAACACATGTCAGCTCCAACAGAAAGCATAGACACACAGGCATGGTCTGGTTGCAGCCATGCAGCTGCTCAAACATATACACACACACACACAAACACACAGAAAGATAGATGTTGAGGGGGCTGTTGCAGATTTGTGTGTGTACGGGCAGGATGTGAATAATTGTCTTAAAAGGGAGTGAATAAGTGAAAGGCAAGTGTGCGTGTGGGGGGCCCCAATGCTGGCTCAGACCGCCTGACAGACAGATGAACAGATGATCACAGCCCCTCTTCCCTATTGTGTTCCGGAGGCTGCTGGGGCCCCCTTTGCACCCCTCTCTGCCCTGGCCAGGCCTGTCAGACTGCGGGGTTGGGTGGGGGAGGATAGCCGCTTGTGGGGGTCGCGTGCCTGTCCCATTGCCAGTGCAGCAGATGGGGGTTAGACCCCACTCACTGCCTGCCCAGACCATTCAGAAAAGATGGGGGTCTAAGGGGTGACTGCGGGTAGGGGTGTGGGGTGAGCGGGTGTCTGTTCCACCTGTCGGCTTTGCCTACACACACAAAAAAAAAAAAAAAAACGGGCCCCCGCTGATGACATCACAAAAGCCCAGAGCCGGTCGGCAGACGGCTGAGTCCTGCGCCCTCTGTCACCCCTGCAGTGTCTACGCAAACACAGGAACTCATAATCATATTAAATGCGCCGCAACATACACGCGTCCGTCCACCACAGTGGGGCGGAGGTTACATGAATACTAACTACAGGCCACAGCTGCCACTGATGCTGCTGCTTTATCCAACAGACCCCACAACCCTACCCCCAGAGACTGGGAATACACTGGGCTCTGCTTTGCAGTGTAGTTTAGTGTAGTGTAGTGTAGTATAGTGCTTCGCGGCTCTTGTTGGTGGTAATGAAAAATGAATGTTCCAGAAACCCGAGTGCTGCCGCCACCCTCTGTATGCGCTGCCTGACTGCCTGGCGGGGGGTTAGTCACAGGGAGCAATGAGTGCTGCTGCCAGGTCAAGAGAACACACACACACACACACACACACACACACACACACTCGCAAATGGACTAGGAGGACAAGGCAGGTGGGGGATTGGTGTGTGTGTGTGTGTGTGTGTGTGTGTGTGTGTGTGTGTGTGTGGGCAGACCAGAGGTCTGCAAGGGAGGGTGGATTTTGTGCACTAATAGCCTTACCCAAGGCTGAGCATTTGTGATTTCTGAAAAAAAAGAAAAGTTTCTGCATTCACAGTGATTTCAATGGCCCTGTCAGCCGTCGTTACACAACCTCGCTTGCATATTAGAGCATCTACTTGTGTGTTAATGGTAACCCTGAGGAAGCTGCAGGAAGTTCGGCAGTGAATCCAGGGGATTGCTAACAGTGCAATGAGTAATTCATAAAGCTTTTTGTGGCTTGCATAACACTGATGTTGTCTGGAACGTGTAAGGGAGATAGCTTCACCTTAGTGGGAAATGTAAAGGAAATATGTCAGATTATTAGGAACAGTTCAGTGGTGTGTGTGTGTGTGTGTGTGTGTGTGTGTGTGTGTGTTGAATGGGGAAACAGGAGTGTGTTTTAAAATACCTGACCTGGGTGGAGAGACGTGTGTGTGTATGTGTGTGTGTGTGTGTGTGTGTGTGTGTGTGTGTGTTTGTGTTACGTGAAGCAATGCCAGCGAGGGTCAGGACAAGATGGGCTGTGATTACGTATGAGGAACACGTCCACAGGAGATGACATCATAGTGCTGTGTCACATCGGGGTTGAGAGTGTATCGTCTGCCGCAGCGGAGCCAACAATGTGGAAGCAGTATCTTTCATCACACATGCACCTTCACTCGCGCGCACACACACAAACACATGCGGGAAACACTTGCACAGTCAGACGTAAAAGGATTTATATTTCCTTTACAAATTGTAGACTGGTCGTAATTCTGGAACTTTCAGGAAACAGGCTTTTAATCGTTACAATGCCGTGTGGCAAGGGAGATGATATCAGTCTAGCCATGAGGCTGTCCATCCATACATCTAATCAAACAATGGAAGTCTCCATACTTAAATACACTACAA